>ML341379.1:0-40224 GCA_005239505.1 Nicotiana paniculata | reverse complement strand
ACGTCAATTCCCTGTGGGATCGACTCTGGGCATAATACCCCAGGATTATATTTGAAACGCCCGTTTAGTCTTCTACAAGACATAGTTGAGCGTGGTCACGTGTCTACCTGCAACAGTATTGAAGTGAGTTTGGCTTGGCTATAAAACACTTTAACTATATTTACCTAAATGTAACTTTCATAGCCATATGGAAAGGAATCAGGTTCTCAATTAAGCTTAAGTAACTCCAGTGCCACCCTGTTTTTCTCAAAATGTTCCCTGCCTAGAGCTTTGGTGAAGATGTCTGCAATTTGTCTTCTGTACTACAGAACTTCATGCAAATAAGCCCCTTCTACACATTGTCTCTGAGAAAATGATGTCTCACATCAATGTGCTTGGTTCTCTTATGCTGGACCGGGTTCTTTTCCATGTTGAGTGTACTGGTTTGTCACATAGAAGAGGTACACAGTCAGTGTATACACCAAAATCCTCCAGTTGTTGTTTGATCCACAAGAGCTGGGCACAACAAGAGGCTGCAACAACATATTCTGCTTCAGCTGTTGAGAGAGCTACATAATTTTGCTTCCTTGTGCCCCATGAAATCAGACAGGATCCTAGGAAGTGAGCCATTATAGATGTGCTCTTCCTGTCCACCAAATAACCTGCATAGTCACCATCAGCATAACCAACAAGATTAAAATTGTCACCTGAAGGGTAATGCATAACCATGTCCTGTGTTCCCTAAAGATATCTCAGAATTCTTTTGGAAGCCTTCAGGTGAGATTCCTTGGGATTTGATTGAAACCTTGCACATAGTCTCACAATGAATATAATATCGGACCGGCTGGCAGTGAGATAGAGGAGAGATCCAATAATGCCTCGATACATTGTCTGGTTCACAGAAGGGCCAGATTCATCCAAGTCCAGTCTAGTGGCAGTGGCAATATGAGTGTCAATCACTTTTGATGCTTCCATATTAAACCTCTTCAAAAGCTCCTTGATGTAATTCTGTTGGCTGATACAAGTTCCCTTCGTGGACTGCTTCACTTGAAGACCCAAGAAAAAGTTCAGTTCCCCCATCATGCACATCTCAAACTCACTTCCGATGAGCTTTGCAAATTCCCCACAAAGTGAGTCAGCTGCTTCATCAACAATGATATCATCAACATATACCTGAACAATGAGCAGGGTCCTTCCTTGTTTCTTCAAGAACAGAGTGTTGTCAATTTTTCCTCTTGTAAATCCATTTTTTAAGAGGAACTTAGATAACTTTTCATACCAAGCCCGAGGAGCCTGCTTCAACCCATACAATGTTTATCCAATTTGAACACATACTCGGATGTTCATGACATTCAAAACCTAGAGGTTGCTTGACATAAACTTCTTCCTTGAGAAAACCATTCAAAAATGCACTCTTCACATCCATTTGTAACAAGGTGAACTCCATATGGGATGCAAAGGCAATGAGAATCCTAATGGCTTCCATGCGAGAAACTGGGGCAAAGGTCTCATCATAATCAATCCCTTCCTCCTGATTATAACCTTGGACAACAAGCCTTGCTTTGTTCCTTGTAGTGTTTCCATGTTCATCCAACTTATTTCTGAACACCCACCAGGTCCCTGTGATGGTTCTAGCTGAGGGTCTAGGTACCAGGTGCCATACCTTGTTTTTTTCAAATTGATGCAGCTCCTCTTGCATACCCGTGATCCAGTCTGCATCCTTCAAGGCTTCTTTGATATTTTTGGGTTCTATTTGGGATAGAAAGGCTGAGAAGGCTAGGGAACTTCTGATTTTTGATCTTTTCTGGACTTCTGAATCAAGGGGGTGATTATATTATCAAGTGGATGAGAGAATTTATGTTTCTAATTGGGGACTGGAATCTGATTGGCAGAAAAACTGGGTAAACTTGACTGGTTCCCCTACACTCCTCGTTCTGCTATCTGAGGAGTGCTTTGAACAACATCAACAACTCTTTCTTCAGCTTCAGTGGTAGTGATTTAGGTACCAAGTTCCTCTTGAGAAGTGGAAGAGGAGGTTGCATTATCGTCACCTATTCCCTTCATCATATCCGCTTTTCCATTTGAAACATCAGTGATCTCTCCAGGAACAAATAGTGGCTCATTGTCTTGATCGTCCCTGTTTCCTTTTTCGCCATATCGAGGTGTCTCGTTGAATATCACATGAACACTTTCTTCCACGCACTGGGTCCTTTTGTTTTACACTTTGTAAGCTTTGCTTTGAAAAGACTATCCCAAGAATATTCCTTCATCACTCTTGGCATTGTCAAATTCTGTTCCATGATCTAATCTTATGCAAGCTACTTTTGAGTCCATATTCACTTGATTTTTCTTCACACATGCTTTTTCCTCCTCTGCTTTTCATACTCATAGGGCCACATAAATCTATATGAAGGGAATCAAGTGGTTTTGAGGTGCTGCATCCTTCTTTGGCTTAAATGAGGTTTTCACTTGCTTCCCTCTGGCGCAAGCATCACAACCTTTGTACTCCACGAACTTTGACTTGGGCAGGCCACGCACCAGGTCCTTCTGAACTAGCTTATTCAGCAGAGAAAAGCTTGCATGCCCCAGTCTTCTATGTCACAGCTCAGCATCATCATCAGCTACTTTCAAGCAACTCAGATCACCACTTTGTAGGGACTCAAGGTTAGCAACGTAGATGTTCTTGTATCTTTTGGCCACCGGTAGCACTTCACCCGTTACTAGATTAGTAGTTGTGCGTATCTTTGACAATAAATCCACCTTGTTTCCTTTATCACATATTTGAGAAACACTCAAGAGACTGTACTTGAGGCCTTTGACGTAGTACACATTTCTCAATTGAGTGAGTGAGTGGTTTCCCAATCTTTCCAACTTCAAGAATGTAACTCTTTTTCCCATTTCCAAAGGACACACTTCCTCCTTGCAGGGCTTCTAGTGAAAGAAAGTCCATGGTGTTCTCAGTCATGCGCTTTGAGCATCTACTGTCCATGAATCATTGTCGACTGCTTCCTTTCACTGTTCCCTACACAAGAAAATCAAGAGTTAGATTTAGGAACCCAAGCAAGTTTGGGTCCCTTGTAATAAGCAAGAGGATGAATAAGTGCTCTTTTAGACCATGCAGGTAACATGCGTTTTTTATGAGTGGCACCTGGTCCCTTTTCAGAAGTTACTCTTTCAGCAAAAACTTTGTTTTTCTGAAGAGACTGAGCCCTGGCTTGGCAATTTTCTTTGAAATGCCCATTGTTCCCACAGTGGGTACACAACCAATTATCGGGTACAGTAACATATTTTCTATGAGGGTTGTAAGGAGTTCTCTCCCTTTGAAACCCTATTCCCTGCTTGTTTCCTCCATTGTTAATGTACATGGCAATAATAACATCCGAGGACCAGGTCCACTTAAGAGGCTTTTCAAGGTCATTTTTTACTCTTTCCAAATCTGTTTGAAGTTGTCTAGTTTTCTCAAGTTCAGCACATAAACTGATTTTTACAGCATTTAATCGTTTTCCAGCTTGATATGTGCTTCACTAGCAACTCCTTTTCCTCTATCAGCCTTTTCAGACACACATTCTGCTTTGAGTTCCTCTATTGTTTCCTTTAAATCTATAATCACAACTGAGAGGTCATCTGTATCTTGTTCTAAAGCATAAATTTTCTCCACTAAGTCATTCTTTTCTTTACTGAAATTTTCAATGGTTTCTTTTAAATCAACAACTACTACCATCAAATCATCTCTTTCATGTTATACACTAGCAATTTTTCCAGTTAGAACCACCTTTTCATTTTCTAGATTGCTTATGGTTTCCTTCAGATCAACTATACAAACTACCAAATCATCTCTAGTTTGTTCAACATCTCCTAACTCTATGGTTAAGGCATCCTTATCATCTACAAGACTATGATAGGCATCAATTAACACATTTGCTAATGACATGAGTTTCTTAGGAGCGTAGGATTTCAGATTCTCTGAACATCCCTGAAGTTTACCTCATCATCTTCATCATTGTCTGATTGAGCCATCAAAGAAAATGTTGACTCATATTTGTTCCACTTTCAACTGCCATCATAGAGCTGTCTCCTGCATCATTTTCTTCTTCTGATTCACTGGAGGAGTCTCCCCATGCAGCAAGAGCTTGCTTCACAACATTGCCAGCTGCACTTTTTCTTTTGAAGCGTTTGTCAGGAACCAGGTTCCTTTTTACTACTTTCTCAGAGTTGTGCTTGTAATGATTCTGCTTTAGAAGTGGGTAGTCTTTGATGATATGTCCTGGCTTTACGCACCTGTGACAGAGATCATAGTTCTTTGGTTTACTAGAGCTACCTCTCTTGGGTATTCCACCATTTCTTCGAACTATTTTTTGAAATCTTCTGGTAAGATAGGCCATATCACTATCTTCCTCAAAGTTTGGTGGAGAATCCATGGAGATCCTTTCTAGGTGTTAACCTTTGAGAAAGAACATGCTCTGATACCAATTGATAGAATGTATGAGTCCACCAAACTGTATAGAGACCTGGTCCTATATCAGTTCCCACAGAAGTAGCTAATAAAACAGTAAGTAGATGACACAAGAGATTTTTATGTGGAAAAATCCCTACTCAAGGGGATAAAAACCACGACCTACACTGGTAGGATTTCAACTTCATTAACTTGCAATACACCTATTACAAGCCGTTTTGTAATGACTCTATTACAAAGACTTCAATCTCACTAACTTGTAATACACCTATTACAATCCACTTTGTAATACATATATTACAAAGACTTCAACCTCACTAACTTGTAATACACCTATTACAATCCACTTTGTAATACATATATTACAAAGACTTCAACCTCACTAACTTGTAATACACCTATTACAAGCCACTTTGCAACATACTTATTACAAAGATTTCAACTCATGACTGACTCTAGTCACGACACAAACTCTAAGGGTTTATGGTTTTTGGAGGTTCCTAGTAAAAGCTTCTAGATAAGAAACTTAGGAATTAAAATGAAGAAAAAATACAAAGACACAACTCAACTATGGACATACACAAGACTTGTGATTGAACTGGTCCATAGTAGTGTTGCACTTTGTTCTTGATACACTTGTGACTTCAATTCTCTATCAGATCTTCAATGCTTGAGTGAATATCACAAAATGTTCAAGTGATGTTTTGTCGTAATGCTTCTTGTTGATATACTTAGGATGACATCACATGGATGATGTAAGCACTTGGTTGGTAAAAAGCCCTTCCCAAAGTGAAGTGACTGCTGCATTATTTCTGCACTGTAGCGTGTACAGTGCTTACTTTCCATCTGTAGAATTGACGTAGTGCGACTGTCAGGAAAACTCCAAGGGATCAGGTCCTTGAGTTGATTCTTTTCTGTCTGAAGTCATACAACTCACATTAGATTGGGTCCATTGATGGATAAATATACCAAGTGTGCATCAGGTCCTTTATCTGGTTCTTGACAATAAGTTTGTTAGATCATCAAAAGATAAATCTAAGATACTTTAAAACCATCAGGTTAGTAGCTTGCTATAGCTACCATTTACTAAATTACTTCTTATAGCTATGTTTTCACTTGTTATAGAGTGTATTTGATGTATTAAAGCTAATGTATTCATGAAGACAGTAACGAAACTTGGCGGAAAGCAGGGGAGTCCATCTAAACAGAGAATGTATTCGTATGTATTCGTGAAATGTATTCGTGAATACAATACATTAATGGATATCTTTCAGTTGTTATGGTAATGTATTTGATATATTCGAGTTGTTGTATTCATAAATACAGTAGCAAAAATCGGCTAAAAAATAGGGTAATTCAGCTGTCAGTCGCTGTATTCACATGTACTCATACCATGTATTCATGAATACAACGTCATAATAGGTCTTTGCAGTTGTTTAATAACGGAAAGCTGCTAATTTAATGGGATACACTCCTAATATAAGTCACCTAAATCAATTATAACACACAACATTATCAATCCAATTAATGGGAAGATTTATCAGACGCAAAACACCAAAAAATAGAGCATTTTTCAGAGTTTCGGTCTCGCTTTTTTTTTTTCCTGATACAAATCGAGTTTTTTTTCTGACATTGTTCGAGGTTCATAATAAACCTAATGCCTGTATTATATTTTCTGTATAGGAATACATCATGTATTTATGCCGGATACAACTTGTAATAGTAACTTACTGCCTGCATATTTCATAATAAACCTAGTGCTTGTATTCTGTTGTATCTAACAATTGTGTTCAAGTATTCACAAACATTTTATTTATTGCTAATACATGGTATTACTACTTTATTGAGTATATTTAATTGGTTTTATTCATTGATTTTCTATTTGTATTGAGAGTATTTTACTGTGTTGATGTTTTAAATATAGATGGATACAATTAGGTTGAAAATACAGATGAATACAGTTAGATTGAATGCATAACTAATTAATGAATAACATCAAAATGGTAAAACTGACAATGTATTTAAAAATGTTATTGTGTGAACTCAGATCCATATAAATACATCTGAATACAAAAGTCAAAAATCAATGTACAAAAGAAAAATCAGTGTATGCCTTATCGAATACATATAAATACATCTAAATACAAGAGGAGAAAACAATTGTACAAACTAAAATCAATGTATATCATTGCGTATTTTTGTTCTCCTTTCGCCTTCAATGGTTGCTGATGAACCTGCAAATAGAGGTTCCTTTTGAGTGATTTGCAAATCAAAAGATGCCCCTTCGAAAATGAGTGCTTTAGTTGGTATTCTGCAGAAAACCTAACAAAGCTTTTATAGTATCGAAAGATGGACCTTCGAAATTGAGTGCTTTAGGGAGTATTCTGCAGAAAACCCAACAATGGTGAATATTTAAAAAAAACTGTTGGAGAGAAAAAGAAGAAGCTTTAACCGGTCAAAAACTCAAAAACTTAACACTTACAACAACTCTTTGGAGCAAAAAATATTGAAAATTGAGGGAGACAATGGCGCTGATAAAGGAGAGAGTTGGGGAGAGAAATTTGGAGCAAAATATATTGAAAACGGCCATGGAAGCTGCTAGGTCTCCATACCTCCTAGAGAGAGGAGAGAGAGATCGTGGAGAGAGAAATAAGATACCATCCGGTGATTTTAGAAGAGAATAAATTGAAAGATTGAGAGAGAAAAATATTAGACAACGTATTTAATGGCTTAAAGGTAGGAAGTGACCATAAATACATATCGTGCTATAAAATCTAAAAGGTAGCTATAGAAAATAATAATTTAAAAGGGTTTTTATTTATAATAAATAGGGTGTAAAGCTTTTCTATAGGAGGTAAAATGTTCTTTTATTTTTTGGGATAACTTCATTTTTGGGCGCCCAAAAAGGTAATCAGTAAATGTGTATGTTTTGTATATTAAGTATAAATATACATAATATATACATAATCCATGTATATGTTTGTATATTTGAGCTACTACCTGTAGTTATTTTCGATCGCCGGGCCAAAAATGAAAAGGAAAATGACCTTCTCGTTTGCGTTGCCCTTTAGAGAAATAGTTACCTTTAGGTTAGCTTTCTTTCTCTGCTCTCATTGCCCCTCTTTTTATTTGTAAAGTATCATTCTTTTCTCAGCGCAGTCTGGGCCTTCTAAGTTAGGGAGGTTTTGTTTATCTCTCTTCGAAAAGTGCTTATGTGCATTGTTATTCTCTTTATTCCTTTATAGCAGTAGGGAAGATCTAATAGTTGATGTTACGCTTGGATTAGGTTCCTCTTTTCTTAGTTTGGTCTATTCTGGCTAAGCATTCACGGTGTCATCCTCGTCTCTAGCTCCAACTGCATTGTGTGACTAGGCTGCTTCATCTTTGCAACAAAGTGAGTCGAGGAGCCGAGTGACATGCCAGCGCTACTAATTGAGTGTCAGCACCTAGTTGTGCTGTCAGTAAGAAGGTAATTAGCACCTTTCGAAGAACTTTCTATTTCTAGATAGAAAGGCATTTCTAGCTTGTTTAGTAAAGTCAAGTTTTTGGCCTTATCTTGCAAGTGACGACGACGTCGAGATGATGGAAGAGAAATAGTCGGCATTCAAGCGATCCACCCGGTGGTGTGGTACATAGTGGGTTTAGTATGCCCTACCCAAACAAACAACTCCGAAACAAACAAAAAGACATCCCTTTATTTTTCGTTTTCAGTACTGGTTTTAAGTTTGACTTCTTGAAACAGAAATGTCATTGAAGGATAACTCCAACTTCATGAAAATAGCAATAACAATAGAATGGAGAAGAAAACCAAAGGAATTTAAAATAGAATTGGAAACAATTTACAGAAGATAATTACTTCTAATTAACCAAACAAGAAACAACCCAAGGTCAGAGAGATTAACAAGAAGGAGAAGAAAAAGGTGAAGAATTAAGAGAAAGAGAGATGAAGAAGACGACATGCTAAGATAGAATGAGAAGAGAGAAAGAAGGCTCTGTTGAGCAACTGTTTCATTGAAGCTTGGAAAGGAAAAATTAAATACACGTGTCTGATATATACACCACCTATGCTTAGATGTCATCAACTAACTAACCTCTCCACTAACTACTTACTTAACTAACTAACCAACTTATAAATAATACAAAGTACAACTCTTGTTTTAAGTTTTGTTACTCTCAACACTCCTCCTCAAGCTATATGTTGCAAACACATTAAGCGTCCCTAGCTTGGAACAAAGATATTTGTGTTGAACTCTGCTTAGCCCTTTGGTTAGAAAATCTGTTGGTTGCTCTTTGGTGTGAATGTACTCGGTTCTTATCATCCCCTTTTGTATTTTTTTCTCTTAAAAAGTGGTCGTAAATCTCTATATGCTTGGTTCTCTCATGGAACACTGGATTGGCTGCTATTTGCATTGCTGCTTTGCTGTCAATGTGAACCTCAACTGGATGTTTCACCTCTATTCCAACTTCTTTGAACAACCCCAAAATCCATGTTAACTCTGCAGTTGTAGAGGCTAGGCTTCTATATTCTGACTCAGCTGAGCTTCTAGATATAGTGCTTTGTTTCTTGGACTTCCAAGATATTAGTGAATCACCAAACTTGACAAGAAAGCTTGTTACAAATTTGCGAGAATGTGGACAGGTTGCCCAGTCAGCATAACAGTAGGCTGTGATCTTTTTGTCTGCTTTACTTGACAGAAGTACTCCTTGTCCAGGATGGTTTTTTACATACTTGACCACTCTTAGGGAAGCTTCAAGATGTGATTTCTTTGGTTGATGCAGAAATTGACTTAAGGTTGAATGCAATATCTAGTCTTGTTATGGTTAAGTAGAGTAGTTTGCCTATAAGCCTCTCATAAGAGCTTGCATCAGATAGTAACTCATCCCCCTGCCTTGAACCATCCAAGTGATCATGAAACTCTTTTGTAGTGAGCCTTGTATTTTTTTCAAGTGGTTTAGCTGTTGGCTTTGTTGCTCCCAGTCCAAGCTTAGAGATAAGCTCTAAAGTGTATTTTCTCTGGTGCATTAAGATTCCCTGCTTGGACCAAATTCAATCCCTAAGAAGTATCTTAACTCTCCTAGGTCCTTCAGTTTGAAGGCCTACTGCAATTTGGCTTCTCTAATCAATGCTATATTGTTGCTAGTAATTAGCATATCATCAACATATACTAGGATGAGTACAAGGTCACCTCCCGATCCTTTGATGAACAGAGAATGATAATGTTGACTCTGAGTGACACCAAACTGTAACACAACCTCTGAAATATTTTCCACTGTCTAGGGGCCTGCTTGAGACTATATAGGGATTTGATGAGTTTGCATACCTACTGCTCCCCTTGACTCACAAAGCCCTGAGGAAGGTCCATGTAGATCTCATCATGAAGATCACCTAGGAGAAAAGAATTTGACACATCCATTTGATGAATGTGCTAGTGTTGCATAACATCAATGGAAAGAATTGTTCTAACTGTAACCATTTTGACAACAGGAGAAAAGGTGTCCTGATAGTTAATGCCTTCTCTTTGGTTATAGCCTTTGGCATCTAGCCTGGCTTTGAACCTGTCAATTTCACCAGATGCTTGTACTTTATCATGTACACCCATTTGCATCCAATGGGTTTCTTTCTAGGAGGTAAGGTCACAACATCCCATGTATGATTGTCCTCTAAAGCAGCAATCTCAGACTTCACAGCAGCTACCCATTTGGGATCCTTGATTGCTTCAGCATAAGAAACAAGTTCAGCCTCAAGAGTGGAAGGGGCAATGAAATTCTGATAATGAGGAGACAGTTGATCATAGGACATATAGGTTCTCAAGCCATAAGGAGTGTGTTGATTGGCATGAAGAGAAATAAAGTCTTTCATCCATAATGGTGGATGCTTGTCTCTGGCTGATCTTCTAAGGGCAGGAGGACCAACTTGAGAGGCATCAACACCTGATGATGTAGCAGTTGGTAATGAGCTTGCACTTGAGTCAATGCTGCTAGGAGAGGAAGAGGTTGTATGTGGTAGGACTGAAGAGTCACGCGCAGTAGAGCTCTGATTGGATTCTGCTGAAGCATCTTTGCATACCATTGCTCAGTAATATGTGGTAAGACAGAAGAAGATGTATCAGGGAACACAGACTATTTGTGAGAGGAGAAATGCTGAAATGGAAAGATATTCTCCCCGAATGTTACATCGATGTTAACAAAAAAGGAATTAGTTGACAAGTTAAGAAGAATGTATCCCTTATATGAAGAAGAGTAGCCCATGTGAATAGGAATGATAGCTTTTGGTTGAATCTTATCAGTCTCATTGACAATCTTGGCATAGCACATGCAACCTAGGACCCTGAGGTGCCCAAGCAATAGCTTCTTCCTGTATAATAACTCATAAGGAGACATGTGACCTAGCTGTGAAGATGGCATCCCGTTGATGAGATAAACAACTTCCAACACACAGTGCCCCCAAAACTTTAAAGGAATACAACCTTGAAACCTTAGAGCTCTGCACCCTTCTAAAATATGCCTATATTTTGTCTCAGCAACTCCATTTTGCTGAGGAGTATAAACACAGTTTCTTTGATTGTCACGACCCAATTTCATATTAGGCTGTGATGGTGTCCAACACCGTTGCTAGACAAGCCGACAACGAATGACTTAATTACATTTCCAGTTTTACTAATTATCCATATAGTGATTTTTCCTTAACTTAGAGGATTTAACACGAGACCGATTTAATTTAACAAGTGAAACTTGTAGAAATAATCATAATCAAAAAGATTAAACCCAAAATCCATAGGTCTACTAATGCATGCCAAGATCTAGTGTCAGAAGTGTATGGGCAACTTAGTAGATTATACAAGAGAAGGCCTATCCTACTGTCTGAAAAGGATTAGACAGAAACCAAAAATAGAAGGAAGACTCCAGGATGTTGCCAAACGGCTCATAAGTCGGCAGCTCACCGTGGAATCTCCAAATCAAGTCAGGGATGCGCACCCGACGCGTATTCAGATGCACTTGCCTCAGATCCTGCACAGTTAAGTGCCAAAGTGTAGAGTGAGTACATAAAATAATATGTACCCAGTAATTATCGAGTCTAACCTCGAAGAAGTAGTGATGAGGGGTCGACTTGACACTTACTAAGGCTAATGATAATAAATCAAGATCATAATTAAGCATGGTATAGAAAGAATGTACTAACTCAACAATAATAGCTGGTAAATATCTTTACACAATTATTATTTCCAAAAATCAACATGCGCAAATAATGTTGAGGTCGTACGGCCCGAACCAACACGATAATATTTAAATGTGTATTGCCGAGGGTTGAATGACACGAACCATAGATGAATCTATTTAATCTGCTGAGGCGTTCGGCCTACTCCAGTATAGAAAACACTTAGAAAACATAATTATTCCATAACAATCAATTGTTCTATTTATAACCTCAATTGAGTGAATAATTATTCTTTTTGGAGTTCTTTTACGATTTACAAGATCATGGCTTAAGCAATTAAATTAACAAGTAAATGACCCAATTATTTCAAGTATAGCATGATAGGGGTCCTACACTACCCGGACTTAACATAAATAGTAGTTACGCACGAACTCTCGTTACTTCGTACGTACGTAGCCCCCTCCCAAATAGTCACATACATTGTTTAATTCGCCCATGAGGAGATTTCCCTCTTACAAGGTTAGAAAAGAGACACACCTCGTATCCAAGCCTACTTCCCAATTCGAGAACGCGCCCAAACCTCAAACTTTGGTGCCAAACGACTCGGAACTAGTCAACCATTAAATTAATTAATTAATCTATGCTCAAAAGTTCATATTTCCACCATTAAAAAAAATTTCTCAACCCAAATTGCAAGATTCTTAAAATTCACCCCCGAACCCACGTGCCCGGATTTCGAAATTTTCGAAGGAAGTTGTTACCCACAACCTAAGAACATAGATATATGATTTTCACTAAGTTCATGGTCAATTTCTTGGTAAAATCTCATTTTTGTCAAACCCTAGCCTTTTTTTCTAAACCCATGATTTCTACTAATTTTCATGTTGAAATCTACCCATAATCTATGTATTAAACTCACAATAGGTAGAAATTACTCACCTCCAAAAGATAGGTGTAAATCCCTCCCAAGAAGCTCCAATAATCTCCCAAAGAGTGAGAGAAATGAGTGAAAATGGCTTAAGTCCCATATTAAATGAACCTCAGTGCCCCAACAATTTCCGCACCTGCGGTGCATTGGCCGCACCAGCGGATCTGCTTCTACGGACCAGGTGTCCGCTTCTGCAGAGTTGGCTGAGCTGGCTGGGTCCGCTTCTACGGATGGGCTCTCGCTTCTACGGATGGGCTCCTGCTTCTGCAGTCCCGCTCCTACAGAGAAGGGGCCGCATTTGCGGAACTTGGGTTGGCCTCCTTGGATCGCATCTGCGGGGCTTGGCTTGCTTCTGGCAACTCGCACCTGCGGGAAAAGGCTCGCAGGTGCGGGCACACCAGAACTGGTGCACCAGCAACCATGTTGAGTTTCAAACTCAACATGCGCATCGTCCGAATGGCACCTGGGGCCCCGTCCAAACATACCAACAAGTTTGGAATCATAAAACAGACTCACTCAAACTCTTGGAATGCCCAAAACAACATTAAAACTATGAATCACACCCCAAAACCAATCGAATCAAACTTAAGAACTTCAAGTTCTTCAATTTACTTCCAATGCACCGAAACGTACTTATACTACTCTGAATGACACCAAATTTTGCGTGCAAGTCTTAAATTACATTAAGACTAAAGAACTTCAAGTTCAAGTGCAATTCTTAAATGAAATTACGGAACTATTCTCAGTCTCGAATTTCTATTTGGACTCGATATCACCAAAACCCATCCTAACCAAATTTAAAGGACTTCAAGAATCAACTTTATATATTATGCGCCGAAACACTCTCGGGTCATCCAAAACCCGATCTGAACATACGACCACGTCCGAAATCATCATACGAACCTAGTGGAATCGTCAAATCCCGATTCCGAGGTTGTTTACTCAAAATGTTGACCTAAGTCAAACTTGGCTTTTTTAGCCAACCTTAGGGAACCAAGTGTTTTGATTTCAGTCCGAACCCTTCTAAATCCTGAACTAACCATCCCCGCAAGTCACAAAATAGTAAAAGCACGTATAGGGAGTCTTATTTAGGGGAACGGGGTTCTAGAAACCAAAACGACCGATCGGTTCGTTACATTCTCCACCTCTTAAACAAACATTCATCCTCGAACGGGTCTAGAATCATACCTGGAGTGCTGAATAAGTGAGGATATCTGCTCTGCATGACCTCCTCGGACTCCCAAGTCGCCTCCTCGACTGGTTGGCCCCTCTACTGGAACTTCACTACGGAAATCCTCTTGGACTTCAACCGACGATCCTGCCTATCAACAATAGCAACTGGCTCCTCCTCATAGCCCAAACTCTCATCTAGCTGAATAGTATTAAAGTCCAATACATGCGACAAGTCGGGATGATACCTCCGGAGCATCGACACGTGGAAAATCGGATGAACTCCCGATAGACTGGGAGGCAAGGCAAGCTCATAAGCAACTTCCCCAACTCGCCTCAACACCTCAAATGGTTGCACGTGTCAAGGGGCCTCCCAATACACCTCAAAGGGAAGAAGCTCATATACCTGGGGCTCAAATTGACCTTCTTCCCAAACCTCATGATCCCCTTCATTGGTGAGACTTTCAAGAGGACCTTCTCGCCCACCATGAATGATAAGTCATGCACCTTTCGATCCGCGTAACTCTTCTATCGGGACTGTACGGTGTGGAGTCGTTCCTGAATCAACTTCACCTTTTCCAAGGCATCCCTCACCAAATCGGTACCATACAATCTAGCCTCACCGGGCTCAAACCACCCAACGGGAGAACGACATCGCCGACCATATAAAGCCGAGAACGGAGCCATCTAAATGCTGGACTGGTAAATTTTGTTATAAGCAAACTCGGCCAAAGGCAAGAACTGATCCCACTGTCCCCCAAAGTCAATCACACATGCCATGAGCATGTCCTCCAAGATCTGAACTGCCTGCTCTGAATGCCCGTTGGTCTGTGGATGAAACGTAGTACTAAGATCTACACGGGTCCCCAAATCACTCTGTACAGCTCTCCAGAAATGTGAAGTAAACTGAGGGCCTCTATCTGATATGATGGAAACAGGCACACCATGCAACCGAACTATCTCTTAATGTAAATATGGGCAAACCTCTCCAAAGTATAAGTAGTGGCAACTGGAATGAAGTGTGCCGACTTGGTCAACCTGTCAACAATGACCCAAACAGCATCGAACTTCCGCAAGGTCCACGGCAACCCTACTACGAAGTCCATAGTAATATGTTCCCACTTCCACTCAGGTATAGATATCTGCTGGAGTAAACCTCCTAGCCTCTAGTTCTCATACTTAACATGCTGGAAATTTAGGCACCTAGCTACATTCTCGATGATGTATTTCTTCATCCGCCGCCACCAATACTGCTGTCTGAAGTCCCGATACATCTTTGTAGCACCTGGATGAATAGAATACTGAAAATTGTGTGCCTCCTCCACAATTCTCTCCCTCAAGCTATCGACATTAGGAACACATAGACGACCTTGGATTCGCAGGACACCATCCTCGCCAATAGAAACCTCCTTGGAACCACCCTGTAATACCATCTCTCTAAGAACTTCCAAGTGCGGATCATCAAGTTGTCGAGCCTTGATCTGCTCCAATAATGAATACTGGGCAACAACACATGCAAGAACTCGGCTGGGCTCTGAAATATCCAACCTCATAAGTCTGTTAGCCAAGTACTAAATATCCAAAGCTATTGGCCTCTCCTCAGCTGAAATGAATCCCAAACAACCCATACTCTCTGCCTTCCTACTCAAGGAATCTGCGACTACATTCGCCTCGCCCGGATGATAAAAAATAGTGATATCATAATTCTTCAGTAACTCAAGCCATCTACGCTGCCTCAAATTTAGATCTTTTTGCTTGAACAAGTGCTGCAAACTGCGGTGATCAGTGTAAACCTCACAAGACACCCCATATAAGTAATGCCTCCAAATCTTAAGAGCATGAACAATCGCGACCAACTCAAAATCATGCATAGGATAATTATGCTCATGTGGCTTCAACTGACATGAAGTATATGCAATAACTCGCCCCTCCTGCACCAATACACAACCCAAGACAATGCGGGAAGCGTCGGAATACACCATTTACATCCCTGAACTGGAAGACAACACAAGGACTGGTATTGTGGTCAAAGCTGTCTTGAGCTTCTGAAAGCTCGCCTCATAATCATCGGACCAACGAAACTGAGCACCCTTTTGGGTCAAGTCAAAGGTGTTGTAGTGGACGAAAAACCCTCCACAAACCGGCAGTAATAACTTGCTAACCTTAGGAAACCCTGATCTCTTTCGCCGAAGTAGGACGAGGCCAACTCTGAACTACCTCAATCTTCTTGGTATCCACCTTAATACCCTCGCCCTATACAAAATGTCCCAATAATGCCACAAAATCTAACCAAACTCACACTTGGAGAACTTAGCATATAGCTTCTGTTCCAGCAAAGTCTGGAGCACCACTCTCAAATACTGCTTGTGCTCCCCTAGGCTACGTGAGTAGATCAAGATGTCATCAATGAAGACAATGACAAACCAATCAATATAAGGCCTGAACACCCTGTTCATCAAATCCATAAATGTTGCTGGAGCACTAGTCAAGCCAAAAGACATCACCAGGAACTCATAATGGCCATATCTAGTACGGAAGGCAGTCTTAGGAACATCTGAGTCCCGAATCTTCAACTGATGGTACTCCGATCTCAAGTCAATCTTAGAAAACACCCTAGCACCCTGTAACTAGTCAAAGAAATCATCAATATGCGGAAATGGATACTTGTTCTTAATGGTGACTTTGTTCAACTGGTGCTAATCAATGCACATCTGCATAGTCCCATCTTTCTTCTTCACAAATAATACTGGTGCATCCCAAAGTGATACACTCGGTCTGACAAACCCCTTTGCTAGAAACTCCTCAAGTTGCTCCTTCAATTCTTTCGGAGCCATACTGTACGGTGGGATATATATAGTTTGGGTTCCTGGAGCCAAGTCAATGCAGAAATCAATATCACGATCTGGCGGCATGCCTGGAAGGTCAGAAGGAAACACATCAGCAAACTCCCGGACCACTAGCACTAAATAAATCATCGAAGACTCTGCGGTAGTATCCAGAACATAGGCTAGATAGACCAAGAAACCCTTCTCGACCATGTGTCGAGCCTTCATAAAATATATAACCCGACTGGATGTACTGACAGATGAACCCTTCCACTCCAACCTCGACAACTCTAGCATAGGTAAGGTAACAGTCTTGGCATGGCAATCAAGGATGGCGTGATATAGGGATAACCAGTCCATCCCTAGGATGACCTCAAAGTCGGTCATATCAAGTAACAGAAGGTCCGCTCTAGTCTCGTAACCACAGGATTGATAGATCTAATTCAAAACCGGAGAATCGCCCACATGAGTGGACACATAAACATGAGTACCCAAAGACTCATGAGGAATATCAAGGAAATGAGAAAATAGAGATGATACATATGAATAGGTAGGCCCTGGATCAAATAATACTGAAGCATGCCTACCGCAGACAGAAATAATACCTGTGATCACGGCACATGAGGCCACTGAATCTGGTCTAGCCGGAAAAGCATAGAATCTAGATGGAGCGCCGGTTGGCTGGCCTCCACCTCTGGGACGACCTCTACCCGCCTTCCCTCTGCCTATGGGTGGACGGACAGCTGGCGCGGCTGGTGGAGCTGAAATCATAGGTTGTTGACCCTGCTACACGGCCTTGCCCCGAAGCCTGGGGCAATATCTCTGCACATGACTAAGATCCCCGCACTCAAAACAATCTCTCGGTGCGGTGACCTGCTTCCCTGACGTTTGTCCCTGATGACCTGAAAACCCACCAGAAGGACCCTGAATAGCTGGTGGACGATATAAACTATCTGGCATGGCGCTAAAGTAAGCACTGGAAGAACCCTGATGACTAGAATACCCGCCAGAGGAACCCTGAATAGCTAGCGGCTGGTAAGAACTCTCCGACATCGCACTGAAATAAGGCCTCAATGGAGATCCTCGAGGAGGTGGTGGTGCTGAATATGGGGGGATGCTGGCCTGGCCCCCCCAGGATGACCTCTGCCCCTGACTGGGGATTTGGAAATCTCCAGAAAAATGGAACCTCTTGTCCCGCTGCATTTGCTCTCTACCCCGCTGACGGTAACCCTCAATCTTGCGAGCAATCTCTACTACTAACTGATAGGAAGTCCCCATCTCCACCTCTCAAGCCATGCTAGCCTGAATACTTGAGTGCAGTCCTGCAACAAATCTCCGCACTCGCTCTGCCTCAGTAGGGGTATCATAAGTGCATGGCGAGACAACTCGGAGAATCTCGTCTCATAATCGATCACAGACATCTGACCCTGCGGAAGCTGGTAAAACTGAAACCGTAGCTCTTCCCTCTGAGAGGGTGGAAGATACCTGTCCAAGAATAGGCGGGTGAAATGGTCCCAAGTCGGGAGGAGAATCTGTTTGTATACCAAGAAGATAAGACTGCCACCACCTACGTGCGCTGCCCTCCAACTGGAAGGTAATGAAATCCACCCCGTGAGACTCCAATATGTGCATGTTGTGCAGTCTGTCCTTCCACCTGTCAATGAAGTCCTGAGGATCCTCATGTCGCTCACCCCCAAAGACCGGAGGTTGAATCCTAGTCCATCTGTCCAGGAGCTTCTGCGGCTTGCCGGCTGCAGCTAGTCTAGGATCGGGCACAACAGCTACTACTAGTTGGGCTCCGACCATAGGAAGAGTGCCTGGAGTATGATATGCAGCGACTGCATGCCCAGGAGCCTGAGCGGTAGGGGTCTGTGCTCACCCTCTTGCTTGAGATGTGGCCGGATCTGCTAGAAGTAAATCGGCCTGAGTCATGGAGTCCATGAACCATAGCATACAACCCATGACCTCCTGGAAACCAGGTGCTATCATGAAGTCAACCGGGGTTGGCTCTGCTGCGGGCACCTCACCCTACTCCTCAACTCCGGGATCCTCTACTGGATCTGCTGGCGGTGCGACTGGGGAAACTCTAGGACGTCCTGTCCCCCTACCTCAGGCCGGTGCCCTCCCCCGACCTCTAGCCACGGTGGGAGAAGCTCCTCCCGGGTCGGGAATGTCTGATGCGCGCGTCCTCACCATCTGTGAGAGAATAGAAGAAAGAAACTTAGTATACCAACATCTATACTATAGGAGATGAATAAAGAGTAGTTTCCTATCATCCTATAGCCTCTTGGAGATAAGTACGGACGTGTCCGCACCGATCCGCAAGACTATATTAGACCTGCCTATAACCTGTGAGACCTACATGAACCTAGAGCTCTGATACCATGTTGTCACGACCCAATTTCATATTAGGCCGTGATGGCGTCCAGCATTGTTGCTAGACAAGCCGAAAACGAATGACTTAATTACATTTCCATTTTTACTACTTATTTGTATAGTGATTTTTCCTAAACTTAGAGGATTTAACACGAGACCGATTTAATTTAATAAGTGAAACTAGTAGAAATAATCATAATCAAACAGATTAAACCCAAAATCCATAAGTCTGCTAATACATGCCAAGATCTAGTGTCACAAGTGTATGGGAAACTTAGTAGATTATACAAGAGAAGGCCTATCCTACTATCTGAAAAGGATTAGACAGAAACCAAAATAGAAGGAAGACTCCAGGATGCTGCCGAACGGCTCATAAGAGGGCAGCTCACCGTGGAATCTCAAAATCTAGTCAGGGATGCCCGCCGGACACGTATTCAGATGCACCTGCCTCAGATCCTGCACAGTTAAGTGCCAAAGTGTAGAGTGAGTACATAAAATAATATGTACCCAGTAAGTATCCAGTCTAACCTCGAAGATGTAGTGACGAGGGGTCATGACACTTACTAAGGCTAATGATAATAAATCAAGATCATAATTAAGCATGGTTTAGAAAGAATGTACTAACTCAACAATAAGAGATGGTAAATATCTTTACACAATTATTATTTCCAAATATTAACATACGCAAATAATGCTGAGGTTGTACGGCCCGAACCAACACGATAACATTTATATGTGCACTGCCGAGGGTCGAACGGCACGAACCAGATATGCATCTATTTAATCTGCTGAGACATTCCGCCTGCTCCATAATAGAAAACACTTAGATAACACAATTATTCCATAACAATAAATTGTTCTATTTATAACCTCAATTGAGTGAAGACTTATCCTTTTTGGAGTTCTTTTACGATTTACAAGATCATGGCTTAAGCAAATAAATTAACAAGTAAATGACGCAATTATTTCAAGTATAGCATGATAGGGGTCCTACACTACCCAGACTTAACAGGAATAGTAGCTACGCACGGACTCTCGTCACTTCGTACGTATGTAGCCCCCCACAAATAGTCATATACATTGTTTAATTCTCCCATGGGGAGAGTTCCCTCTTACAAGGTTATAAAAGAGACTTACCTCATATCCAAGCCTACTTCCCAATTCGAGAACGCGCCCAAACCTCCAAATTTGGTGCGAAAAGACTCGGAACTAGTCAATCATTACATAAATCAATTAATCTATGCTCAAAAGTTCATATTTCCACTATTAAAATGATTTTTCAACCCAAATTGTAAGATTCCTAAAATTCACCATTGGGCCCACGTGGTCGAATTCTGGAAATTTTCAAAGAAAGTTGTTACCCACAGCCTAAGGAACATGAATATGTGATTTTCACTAAGTTTCATGGTCAATTTTGTGGTAAAATCTCATTTTTGTCAAACTCTAGGTGTTTCTCTAAACCCATGATTTCTACCAATTTTCATGTTGAAATCTACCCATAATTTATGTATTAAACTCAAAATAGGTAGAAATTACTCACCTCCAAAAGCTAGGTGGAAATCTCTCTCAAGAAGCTCCAATAGTCGCCCAAAGAGTGAGAGAAATGAGTGAAAATGGCTTAAGTCCGATTTAAATAAACCTCACCGCCCCAGCGATTTTCGCATCTGCGGTGAATTGGCCGCACCTACGGATTCGCTTCTATGAACCAGGCGTTCTCTTATGTGGAGTTGGCTGGGACCACTTCTGCAGATGGAATCCCGCTCCTGCGGAGAAGAGGCCGCATGTGCAGAACATGGCCTGGCCTCCTTGGATCACTTCTGCGGGGCTTGGCTCGCACTTGCAGAAAAAGGCTCGCAGGTGCGGGCACACCAAAACTGGTGCACCAGCAGTCCTGTTGAGTTTCAAACTCAACTTGGACATCGTCCGAATGGCACCCGGGGCCCCCGAGGCCCCGTCCAAACATACCAACAAGTTTGGTATCATAAAACGGACTCGCTTGAACTCTCGGAATGCATGAAACAACATTAAGACTAAGAATCTCACCCCAAAACTAATCGAATCAAACTTAAGAACTTCAAGTTCTTCAATTTACTTCCAATGCACCGAAATGTACTTACACTGCTCTGAATGACACCAAATTTTGCATGCAAGTTTTAAATGATATTATGGAACTATTCCCGATCTCAGATTTCCATTTGGACCTTGATATCACCAAAACCCATCCTAACCAAATTTAAAGGACTTATAGAATCAACTTTAGATATTAAGCACCGAAACACTCTCGGGTCATCCAAAACCCAATCCAAACATACGCCCACATCTGAAATCATCATACGAACCTAGTGGAACCATCAAATCCCGATTCTGAGGTCGTTTACTCAAAATGTTGACCGAAGTCAAACTTAACCTTTTAAGCCAGCCTTACGGAACCAAGTGTTCCGATTTCAGCCCGAACCCTTCCAAATCCCGAACTAACCATCCCCGCAAGTCACAAAACAATAAAATCACGTACGAGGTATCTTATTTGTGGGAACAGGGTTCTAGAAAGAAAAATGATCGGTCGATTCATTACATTGATGGATAATGCTAAGGTTTTTGAACAAAGTATGACAGACAGAATTAACAAATTCAAATCCATTATCAGTCCTAACACACTTAACTTGTTTGTGAAATTGAGTTTTCACATACATCAGGAAATCATGTAGGACAACACATACATCTGACTTGAGTTTAAAAGAAAAATCCAAGTCATTCTAGAGTATTCATCCACTACAGTTAAGAAGTATCTATTACCATCAATTGTTGCAGTGTTATAGGGTCCCCATACATCCAAATGTAGTAAGTCAAAGGAAGCTGCACTTTTATTTGTACTACTGGGAAAAGGTACTCTAGTCAATTAAGCACATGGACAAACAGAGCAGTCTTTTACAACAAAAATACAACTCTCCTGTTTTATTGAAAATAGTTTGTTTAGAACTGAGGAGGACACATGACCAAGTCTTTTGTGCTATAGCTTGAGATCCACATTTGTAGGTGTTCTCTTAGTGAACATATCATGATTCCGTGTGGCTGCTAGTGATGTTTCTACAGTATGCTTGTTGACAGTTAATGAGCTCCAAGAGGGTAATATGCAGATATCTTTATCTTCTCTACCAATCGCCTTCACCCTCCCACTGAAGAGATCCTGGAATATGCAAAAATTAGGATAAAAGACAACCAAACACTACTGTTTTTTGGTTATCTTTGATACAGACATCAAGTTAAACTTGAATTGTGGTATATGAAGCACATTTTTTATAACACTCTTGTATGAGATAGCACTAGTACCAACATGTTTAACATATGAAACGTCACCATTAGGTAAGAATAACTTATTATATTAAGGAGGATCAATTGTGTTAAATGAGGTTAACATGCTAAGATCAGAGACCATATGATCTGTTGCATCCGCATCAATAATCCACTCTTTAATATTATTAGTAGCTAAGAATGCAGTACTTATACCAGCAGCATTGGCAGTAGATGAAGAGCTGGATGCCTTGTTGAGAAACTGAAGTATTTGATCATACTGGTCCCTAGGCAGAGTTAATGGAGCTTGTGGAAGTTCCTGATTCTTGATGCAGATGAAATTGTACCACTTCCTACAGTATTTCCCTCTATAGTGTACATGTGTGATGCTTCTAGAATACAGCCTGTAGTAACACACATTTAAGGTGTGGAATTATTTACAACATTGTTAGACTCAGAAAACACATTGTAAGCATTACTGGCAGTGGTAAGTGCTCCCCCTTTCTTCTTGTATTTGTAGTCAGGTGGATAGTCAATGATCTTATAGCAATTCTCTTTGCTATGTCCCTTAAGCTTTCAAAACTCACATTGTATGTTATAATTTTTCCTGAATATCTGACCTCCAGTTGGTTTAGAACTATAAAATATTGTAGATTCATAGTGACCAACATGTAAATTAGGTAGAGGACCTGGAATGCCAGATGTGGCTGCTACAACTCTTTGACTTTCATTACTAACTAGCATAGCATAAACTTGATCTACAGATGGTACTGGCTTCATCATAAGTATTTGGTTGCGTGCTTGTGAATAGGAATCATTCAATCCCATGAGAAATTGATAAATTTCTTTTTGTGCAAGTGCACAATGAAATCCCTAGACGTAACACAGTCACAACCAGGTCTAGGCACTAGTTCCTCAGCTTCATCCCAAAGATCTTTAAGCTTGGAATAGTAAACAGAAATAGATGAGGTACCTTGACTAAGAGTAGCAATTTCTCTGTGCAGATTGTAACATCGAGTATCATTTAACTTATCAAATTGATCTTGTAGATCCATCCATACCACATGTTCATTGGTGGCATAGGCGATTCCACTGATAAGGTTTGGAGAAACTGCATTCATTAGCCATGAAAGCACAATTGCATTGCACCTCTCCCACTGGTACCAATATTTTTCACGAAATCGTTCCTTTTTCCATCTGCCATCCACAATTTCGAGCTTGTTCTGACCAAGTAAACAAATTCTCAGAGATTGATAACACAATGAGAATTGTCTATACTAGTGAGTTGAAAAGAGATGGGAGAAATTCCAATGGTATCTGTAGGAGCGAGATACAGAGGATGAGTAGCAGCGACTGTAACTCCTTCTTCAAATTCATCATCAGATGAGAGTTAAGAATTATTAGCTGCAATAGTTGTATTTCCTAACTCCAAACCATCTTCCGCCATTGTTGAGAAGATTAGGGTTTCGATGAAGAAATTGAACAACAACAAAAAAATGAATTTGAGAAAAAATTCAGAGAATGCAAAGCAGGTATTAGATCGAATTTATTATGAGCTACAACCCATATCTCTTTTCTCTCATACCATGAAGAATTAAAGAAAGAGATATGAAGAAGACGACATGCAGAGATAGAATGAGAAGAGAGAAAGAAGGCTCTTTTGGGCAACTGTTCCATGAAGCTTAGAAAGGAAAAATGAAATACACGTGACTAATATATACACCACTTATGCTTAACTGTCATCAACTAACTAACCTCTCCACTAACTAACCAAATTATAAATAATACATAGTACATCTCTTGCTTTAAGTTTTGTTACTCTCAACACTTACTAGCTCTCCTTCAATTGTAATTGTTTAAATTTCACAGAATCTTAATGAATCTTTAATCAGTTTATCTTAAAAATTAATCGAGTATTTGTTTGGGACTAAAGAAATTATAATTGAGAAGGGTAAAGTATAAAATAGGGGAATGAAATACTAAATCCATTTAAGTAATGAAACACCGATCGAGTTCAAATAGTTTCTACTAACCTATTAACTTGTTGTCTAAATAACGTCAAGGCACGCTTAGTGAACAAAAAGTTTTGCTAGTCCCTATGGTTATGATATCTTTCTCAACACTACTCCTATACTACTTATACAGACAATGCATTCGATAGTATATTATTTAGCCATCCTTTTTTAAAGGTTTGTTAACTTGTACTTTTGGTAAGTCAATATTACTGTTGGTCTAATAATGTTGCTTCTTTCTTGCGTTCCTATTTTGTCCGCCTTTCTGTTTTGTTAAGTATCTGATGGTCAGGGATCATAGCGCTTGTTGTTTAATTGTTAAGACAAATTTGTTCAACGAGCATTGTCATCTTTAGCTCCAAGTGGACAAAGAATGTGAGCTCTCCTGCGGTCAAATGTGAGCTCTCTAAAATAATTTCAAATCCAATTCCTAATGAACTCAAAAAGTTTATTCCTAAATTACCGAGTTGGATGATGTCAAAGATCTTGGCTTCGTAGCACAAGCAAACTTTTTCGAATGCAGAGGAATGGCTATTAGTATACTGGCATTTCTCACAAGCTAGCTGATGTTGTCTGCATTATGTTTCATGTGTGTCCTCAATACTTGGGCAGCCATTGCAAGTGGAGATTATGATTTATACAATTCGACTCCGCTACACTTTTTCCACCAACATACTTATGACATATCCCTTCACAATGTGTGCTTGTAAATTCAAAGGGGTCAAAACATTGTGACTAAAAGATTTGTGTTTTCTATCTCTGATATATCAACTCTCAGAGACAAGTACGCAGATCGAGGGATAAAAAATGGCAAATTCGACAATACAAAATGCCCCTTTTTCAAGGTTCTAGCTTTATCGGCTTTTTTGTTTTATGGCGACAGTTCATGCTGAAAATTTACGCATTGACACATACAGTGAACTAGGGTTGTTCAAACCAAATCAAAAAACCCCATCAAACCAAAAAGTCAAACCAAATCGATTAAAAAACTTGATTAGGTTTGGTTTTATTTGGTTTGGTATTGAGTAAAAAAATCGAAACAACCTGACATATAAATATATAATTTTTATATAAATATTTAATAGAACTATGAAGTGTGTTCATATTTATTTACGGTAAATATTGAGTTGTATCATCACTTTCTTATCAAGTGTTATTGAAATGTGTCAATCTCTTTGTTCTTTTATATTCATATGTCAAAATCTATTAAATTCTTATACCTTTTTCGAATTTTAAATGGTAGTTCGATAATTTTAAAATTAAATAGAACATATCATTGTTTAGATTTCATATTTATTTTAAGCTTAAGTATTAAATTTGCTTAACCTTGAAAGCATATATCAACAAAAAATTATTGTTAGATGACTAAGAAAATAACTATCATTTGTTACTAAAAAACGTTCCCCCGTAAGAATATTTTAACAGATCATATGGTTGTATTTTTTTTTTAATTTTTACTAAACATATATTCACTTATCAAAATTGTCTATAACTTTAACGAAGTAAGATTGAAATAATATTCATGTAACAAAAGACTCGAAAAAACCGACAAAATCGAACCAATCCAAATCGATATAGTTGGTTTGGATAAAAAAAAACTAACCCGATCCATGTACACCCCTACATAGTTGTCTAAATATTTATTCGGGAACATAATATGGTCTGCACATATGGTACCATTCTTTGATAACAGCAACGAGGAAGAAGCTTTTAGGTTTATGAACAAAGTGAGAGGAGCTGATAGGTTATGTGCCCTGTTATGTTTTGATGATCAAACAAACTTAATAATAAGAACCGGATGGGGAACCTGTTACACATTCTCAAAGTGCTCAAGAACAACAAGTCGCAAGTCATGCACAAGTTCCAACAATTAGAGTCAGAGAGACGACAGAGGGAATAGATGGACATCAGTTCCCTTGCTGACTGTACTTGTTGATTATACCAGTCAACTGCTCACAGCTGTAAAGACGCTGCAACTGTTCCTTTGCACACATGTAATAGTGTGGACAGTGCAACAACCACTTTATAGGGAATGCCTTGTACCGAATATTTGCATGCATCATACAAGTGGCATCACTTGGATATTATTAACATGAAGCAATAAAGAAAATATACACTTGCACATACGAGAATTAATCAAGTTTCCTCTCAAGTGTGTTGCCATCTTGCAAGTGACTTCCAGGCTTCAAGAACAAAGAATAACATAACGAAGGACCAGTTTCCAGCATTGTGTTATTATATGTCCTTAGTTGTATTGCACCTTTGTTAGAGTGATTTACTTGTAATTCCTACTTAGCTTAGCTAGAAGAATTGTATAGGAAACCATTTGTAAAACCATAAACTTTGTGTTTGTGTCTTGGCTAGAGTTAGTCGAGTTGTGATCTTTGAGAGTTATTACAAAGAGGCTTGTAATAAAGTTATTACAAGTGAGTGGAGGATTAAGAGTTTAATTCTTAGGTTAAAATAGGTTGTAATCTAAAAGTTTCTTGGTTAGTGAAGTTGAAATCCTATGAGTGTAGGTCGTGATTTTTAATCCCGTGAGCTGAGAGTTTTTCACGTAAAAATAGGTTGTGTCATTTACTTATCGCTTATTCTGTGTATCTTGTGGGAGCTGATAGAGAATCAGATTCTTTATACAATTTGGTGGTCCCTAAGTTTCTATCAATTGGGATCAGAGCAGGTTCTTTCTATCAGGCTAACACCTAGAAAGGATCCAAATGGCTGCTCCACCAAACTTTGAAGAAGTTCAATCAACCTACAGGCCACCAAGATTCAACGGACAATACTATGGATGGTGGAAAATAAGGATGCATGATTTGTCATGGCTAAAGATTCAGAGCTCTATGATGTTATCTGCGATGGACCCTTCGTCCCTATGAAGACAACTGGCGAACCAACAGTGATAGTTCCCAAGACAAGGAAGGAATACAACGATGCTGACCGCAGATCTATAAAGAAGAACTTTCAAGCAAAAAAGATGTGGTATTAGACCAGACGAATACAATAGGATCTCTACCCGTCAATCAGCCAAGGAGATCTAGGAAGCTCTCCAAACGGCACATGAAGGAACAATTCAAGTCACGCAGTCGAAGATCGACATGCTCACCACTGAGTATGAACTCTTCAGGATGAAGGATGATGAATCCATTCAGGACATTCATACTTAATTCACCTCCATAATCAATGAGCTTCACTCTCTGGGAGAAATTATTCCAAGGAACAAACTTGTCAGAAAAATACTTAGTGTACTACCTGGTTCCTGGGAAAGCAAGGTCAATGCTATCATAGAGGCAAAGGATCAGCAAAAGCTGACCATTGATGAACTCATTGAAAATCTGAAGACATATTAAATGAAGAAAAAGAAGGACCATGAAAGAAGAAAAACTAAGAAGGAGAAGAACATGGTCCTCAAGGCTGACAATAATGACTCAAGTGGTGAGGATGCTGATATGGCTTACCTGACAAAGCGATTTCAAAAAATGGTTCGCAGGAATGGAGGTATTCCAAAAAGGGGCAACTCCAGCAAGCCAAGAGGGTATGAATTATGTCATAAATATGGGAAGCCAGGACACTTCATCAAGGACTATCCTCTCCTCAAGAAAGACCAGTACAAGCACAACACAGATAAAGTAGCCAAGAGGAACCCGGTTCCTGACAAAAGATTCAAGAGCAAAGAAGCTGCTGACAATGTTGTGAAACAAGCTCTTGTTGCATGTGGAGATTCTTCTAGCAAATCTGGAGAAGATGATGAACACGGTGATACCTCCATGATTGCAGTTGAACGTGAAGCAGCTGAATATGACTCTATCTTTGCCCTAATGGCAAAATGTAACGATGATGATGAGGAGGAGGTAAACTTTCTAGACGTTCAAAGAAATTTGAAGTCTTAATCTCAGAAAAAGCTTATATCTTTGACAATTGTTTTAATTGATGCTTATCACAGTCTTATAAATGATAAAAATGCACTAACTATGGAACTAGGAGAGGTGAAAAATGAGAGAGATGATCTGGTAGTCATAGTGGTTGACCTAAAAGAAACCATCAAGGTTCTAAAGAAAGAAAATGATGTTCTCACTAAAAAAATTGAAAATATAGAAAATGAGAGAGATCACTTGTTGGTAGTTGTCATGGACCTAAAAGAAACAATAGAGGAATTAAAAAAGGGAATCAATCTGGGATTATACAAAAGGTAAAGGAAGTTGCAAGTGAGGCACACATTAAGCTTGAAAATGAACTCAAATTTGTAAAATCTAGTTTGTGTGATGAAATTGAAAGAAACAAACAACTTCAAGAAGATCTAGGCAGAGAAAAAAATGATCTAGAAAAATCTCTAAAGTGGACCTAGTCCTCTGATACAATTACTGCCATGTATACAAGTGATGGTGAGAATAGACAGGGAGTCGGGTTCCAAAAAGAAAAGGCTCCCTACAATCCACATAGCAAGTATGTTACAATCCCTGATAACTAGCTTTGCGCTCACTGTAGAAACACTAGACACTTTAAAGAAAACTATAAGGCTAGAATTCAGTCCCAACAGAAAAACAAGGCTTTTGTTGAAAAGGTAACCGCTGCTAAGGAACCTGGTCCCTCCGTTAAACATGTGTATTGCCTGCCTGGACAAAAAGAAGTTTAATTCGCCATTTTCCTCATTACAAGGGACCCAAACTTGTTTGGGTTCCTAAGTCTAATCATTGATTCTCTTGTGCAAGAAGCAGTGAAAGGAAGCAGCCAAAAATGATATACAGATAGTGGCTGCTCCAAACACATGATTGGAAGCATCGATGATTTCCTTTCACTCAAAGCCCTGCAAGGAGGGAGTGCGTCCTTTGGCAATGGAAAAAAGGGATACATTCTGGAGTAGGAAGAATTCGGAAGACACTCACTCACTCAATTGAAAATGTGTATTATGTGAACAGCTTGAGATATAGCCTACTGAGTGTTTTTCAAATTTGCGACAAAGGAATCAAAGTGGAATTTGTGTCAAAAATTTGCACAAGTCACAAATCTCGTGACTGGTGAAGTGGTCCTGATGGCAAAAAGATACAAAAATACTTATGTTGCTGATTTTGAGTCCTTGCACAATGGGGATATCACACGTCTGAGTGTTATTGATGATGATGTTGAAATGTGGCATAGAAGATTGGGACATGCAATGTAACAAGCCAGCCCACTTGTACTATCGTCTGTGGCGTAGAAGATTGGGACATGCAATATAACAGCCCAGCCAGAGGGAGTCCCACATTGGAAAAACACAATAGGGATGCTGGGTATATATGTTAACAAGTCTTAGAACCTAGTGAGGCGTTTTAAACCCGTGAGGGCCTAGGCCCAGAGCGGACAATATCACTAGCAGACTGGGCTGTTACAGATGGTATCAGAGCCACTATTGTGCCAGCCTTGCCGATGGTGAGCCAGAGTTCAACTAAGTTTAGGCAAATACTAGTTAGGTGGGGAAAACCTCAGTGCTGAGTTTAGGTGAATCCCATGCGGTGGGGAAAACCTCAGCGAGGATGCAAAGTTTATAAGAGGGGGTGTATGTAACACCCAAGACTTTAGACAGAGTCCCACATCGGCAAAACACAAGAGGGATTTCAGGTATATAAGTTAACAAGCCTTAGACCCTAGTGACGCATTTTAAACCCATGAGGGCCCAGACCCAGAGCGGACAATATCACTAACGAGCTGGGCTATTACATGCAAGTTTTATGTTGCTAACAAATTAGTCAAGAAGGACCTGGTTGTGGGCTGCCTAAGTCAAGTTTCAAAGATCACAAGGTGTGTGATGCATGTGTGAAAGGAAAGCAAGTCAGGTCCTCCTTCAAGCCCAAAAAGGAAGTAAGCACCTAAGGCCACTTTATCTCCTTCATATGGATCGATGTGGACCTATGGGAGTGCCAAGTAGAGGAGGAAAGAAGTACATTTTCGTCATAGTGGATGACTACTCTAGATTCACATGAACTTTGTTCCTCAGAACCAAGGATGAAAATTTTCCAATGTTTGTTGCTTTTGTGAAGAATATTATAGTGAAGATGAGCCATAATGTTGTGAGTATAAGATCTGATCACGGCACAGAGTTCGACAACGCAAAATTCAATGAATTTTATGCTGAAAATGGTATAAGTCATAATTTTTCAGCTCCAAGAACATCCCAACAAGATGATATTGTGGAGAGGAAAAATAGGACTCCTGAAGACATGGAAAGGACAATGATGATCAACAGTGGTGTCGCAAAAAGTTTCTGGGCAGAGGCAGTCAACACTGCATGCTACTTGGTGAACAGGGGCGTGATCAGGTCCCTCGTGAACAAAACCACGTATGAACTCCTGAACAGAAGAAAACCCTAGATAACACATTTGAGGATGTTTGGCTGCAAACTTTTAGTTCTTAATAATGGGAAGGAAGCAATGGGAAAATTTGATGCCAAAAGTAATGAAAGAATATTTCTCGTCTATTCATCACAAAGCAAACCTTACAAGTTCTACAACAAAAGAACTCAATATGTTGATGAAAGCATACATGTCATCTTTGATGAATCACACCGCCTATGTGGGAAAGATTCACATGAAAAGATTAATCAAGACGGAGAGCAGTCAAAGGTACCTAGTGAAGTCATTGATATGGAAAATGGAAAGGCTGACATGATGAGTCAAGTCAAGGAATCAAATGAAGATGGTGCAGTTGTATCTCAAACTGATGTAGAGGAACCTGGTCCCTTAAACACAACAACTGAAGCAGAGAGCAGAGTTGTTGATGTCTTGCAAGGAACCACTGATGCTGAGCTGCGAAGTGGCCCTCATGTATACAATGGATCATTCAGAGGAACTTGGATTCTGTCGCAATAAGATTCATGTGTCTAACTGGAAACACAAAAGTTCACACCCTCTTCAAAATGTGATCACTCCTCTTGAATCAAGGATTCAAACTAGATCAAAGTCAAGAACTCACTTGCCTTCTCAGCCTCTCTCTCAAATTAAGCCCAAAAATATCAATTAAGTGTTGGAAGATGTTGACTGGATTATTGCTATGCAAGATGAACTCCATCTTGAGAGGAACAACGTATGGCACCTGGTTCCTCGACCCTCAAACTTAACTGTTATAGGAACTAGGTGGGTGTTGAAAAACAAACTTGATGAGTTTGGGAACACAACAAAGAACAAGGCAAGGTTAGTAGTTCAAGGCTACAATCAAGAAGAAGGGATCGACTATGATGAAACTTTTTCTCCGGTTGCTCGAATGGAAGCCATCAGGATCCTCATTGCCTTTGCATCTCATATGAAATTCAAATTGTTCTAAATGGATGTCAAAAGTGCATTTCTGAATGGATATCTAAAGGAAGAAGTCTTCGTCAAACAAGCACCTGGTTTTGAATGTCATGAGCATCCTGAGCACGTATTCAAACTTGACATGGAATTATATTGACTAAAGTAGGCCCCTTGTGCATGGTATAAAAGGTTGTCCAAATTCCTCCTTGAAAATGGCTTTACAAGAGAAAAAATTGACAACACCCTGTGTCTAAAGAAACGGGGGAGGAACCTGCTCATTGTGAAAATCTATGTTGATGACATCATCTTTGGTGAAACAAATGATTCCCTGTGTGAAGATTTTGCAAAGCTTATAGGAATTGAGTTTGAAATGAGCATTACCGGGGAATTAAATTTTTTTCTTGGGGCTGCAAGTTAAGCAAACTCCTAAGGGCACGATGATAAGTCATCATAAGTACATTAAAGAGCTCCTAAAGAGATTTGATATGGAAATTACAAAATCATTGATACCCATATTGCCACTACCACTCGTCTAGATATGGATAAACTCGGTTCACCTGTGAACGAAACCATGTACAGAGGTATCATTAGTTCACTCTTCTATCTCACAGCTAGTAGACTAGATATTGTATTCAGTGTGGGATTATGTGCTAGGTTTCAATCTAGTCCAAAGGAATCTCATCTGAAGGCTGCCAAGAGAATTCTAAGGTATCTTAAAAGAACGCAGGACATGGTTCTCTATTTTCCTTCACGAGACAATTGCGACTTGATTGGGTATGCTGATGCTAATTATACTGGTTACCGGGTGGATAGAAAAATCACTTCTAGCATGGCACATTTTCTGGGATCGTGTCTGATTTCATGGGGTACAAGGAAACAAAACCCCATGGCTCTTTCAACTACAGAAGCTGAATATGTGGCAGCTGCCTCTTGTTGTGCTCAATTATTGTGCATCAAGCATCAGCTGATGGACTTTGGTGTATTCTATGATTGTGTGTCGTTACTGTGTGATCCAGTGCTCTCAACATAGCAAAGAACCCAATTCAGCATAAGAGAACAAAGCACATTAATGTGCAACATCATTTCTCAGAGATAATGTTGAAAATGTCTTATCTACATGAAGTTCTGCAAAACAGAAGACCAAGTAGCAGATATCTTCACTAAATCACTGAGCAAAGAGCACTTTGAAAAGAATCGATTGGCACTAGGTTGATAAAATCAAACTGAGCACCTGATCCCTCAATGATTGGCTATGAAAGAATGAACTGGTAAAATAACTAAAAATTATTTTCTGGCAAGTTCTAACTCATTTCTATACTGTTACAGGTAGACACGCATGGCAATTACAGAGCAAACAAGAATCTAGTGTCCTTGCGTCTTGCTAAAAGGATGAGGTTCACATTTACAAAACTATGTCAGAGAAATCGGTTCCCTTGGCTCAGGTTAGTAGTTCCTTTGTACTCTCATGCACATCTTTTTAATGGCTGTAAAAGTGCCATGTCATTAAAATTTCACTTTCTCTTTTTCATCTCTTTAGAACCCAAATGTCTTACCCGTTACTAAACGACCCATCTACTCAACAATCTATACTCGTTTGTAACCGGTCCCTCACCCTCTTTAAGTAAACCCAAATGTTGTCTCCTTCATCACTATTCATATCAAAGCCAAAAATTCCCTTTCTCTCTCAATACCAAACACTCTTTCTCTTTTGTTCTCCCTGCAAATCTTCACTATATCTGAAAATCTAGAAGCCTCAAATGGTTCGAGTATAGTCCCCACGGTGTATTTGTCTCATGAAGCATAGCAACAAGAGTCTGAGTCCCCTATGTCACCCAGTCAAAACCCTACACCAAACCCCCAACAACCTACTACTTCCTCTCCAACCTAATCGAGTTTTGATTCTCACCAGAGTCGCAATACTCAAAACCCCAAAAGGTTTATTGTTGTGACCTCGCCTTCTGCCTTATCGGAAAAAAATGGCATAGGGAGATACAGTAGATGGTGACGAAGGTCAGGAAGTTTCCAGTGTGAAAGTTGAAGAGCGTTGAAGCCCAACAGACTGTGGTTCGTAGTAGTGAAGGTTCAGCAGTGGCCATTCCAAGCTTCGATTTGAATGTTGCCAACTCCATAGGTAATATTCCTCTTATGTCTTTTGAATCTACTTTGGGTATCAACAAACAAAAAGCCATTGAGAATATGTTGTTAATTGATGCTGAGGGAGGTTTGGTTGGTAGTTATGAGGATGTTAATGAGACCATTGGGTCTCAAGTGGAAGGTGAAGGTCATTATGAAGAGGGTAGGAACTGGTGCCCCTTGAAAATCTAGCATCGGATAGTACTATTGGGGAAACAAACGAGGGACATGTTCCCTCAACCGAAGAGGACTCTGCACCTAATTGGGATGAAACTACCTTCTTTTCAAAAGAGCCTCAGGTCAGTACTGATCCTGCTCCCTCTCCTCACTTCGATGCTGAGCCGTTAAATTTCGTAATTCCTGAGATGAGATCTCTATCTGAAGAGGAAAATGAAATAGTGAGAAATACTATGATGATATTCATGTAGCAATCTTCATTGCTGCTAGAAGTGGAAGGACAGTTCCCAATGCGTCCACTTTTAAAAAACCCACTACCAAGTTGCAAAATAAAGAAGCCATTGATATCGTTCTGAAGAAAAATAGAGAAGAGAAGAAAATGAGGAGGTTGGTGAATGAGGAAGAAGTTCCTCCAACACATGTTTTTGATATTGGCGATGAAGAGGTGAATGAGGAACCTGCTTCCTTAATTTGCAAGTCCTCTAAGAAATATGTGATTGCAAACCCAGGAGAGAGCCATCTTTGGAAGCTGTGGAAGTTGAGAATGTTAAGGTAGACAAGTCTGGTGAGAAGGTGTCTGAGAAGTCTGGTGAGAAAATGTTTGAGAAGTCTGCAAAGAAAGAGAAAAGTGTGAGAAAGTCTGTGAAAAGGAACGTTGGTGACAACGAGGAACCTGGTTCCTCCAAGAAGGCCAAAGTAAGTGTGGCCAAGGATGAAAGCAGCGCAAACCTGAGAAAATATAGGGTAATGTGGAGCAGAACATTTTCCCCTGACATTTTGGACATGACAGGGATGCGTCAACTAGTTGATATTTGTGAGTTATGGAAGTGGACACATTTTTTCATTAATGAGAGCCCCAAGGTGTATGATGAAGAAGTGCGTAGCTTCTATGAAGACATGTTCACAGTGGAAGATGATAATATCTACTTGAAGGTGAATGGAGTAGACTTTGGGATGGACGAGGCTGTATTGGGGAACATTTTGGGGGTGCTTATTGAAGGGATGTCATCCATTTAGGGGACTTGTTCTCCCAATTTCAGAAGTGCTATTCTGAAAGATGATCTTGTGCAGCAAGGGGAACGAGTGCTCAAAAGGCCCTCCTACCAGTGTATCAATTATTGTTCGAGATGGTGAATAAGGTCTTGCTTCCACGTACATAAAGGTGTTCTGTTACGTCAAGAGCAGACTTGTTCCTAATGGAAGCACTGGATGCCTACACTACTATCAATCTGCCTGGAATCATCATAGAGCACATGAAGAAAGTGGCAGATTTTAAGGATGGTAATCATGGGTTGATTTACATATTCTTACTCACCAAGGTGTTTAACTTCTTCAAAGTACCTTTGGGAAAAACAACATTAGGAACTCGCAAGCAAACCTTCTCCAAAACCACCTTAGAGGAGTTTGAGTGCATTGATAAGAAAGGAGGGGTTGGCGGCAATTCCACTATCTCGCAATTGATTGATGCTCAGAATGCTGCAACTGAGGAGATAAGGAGGTTGAAGGCACGGAATGCCATTCTTGAAGGGCAGCTTAGTCAGGCTCAGGACGCACCTGGTTCCAGCAGTGCACAAGGAACAGAGGTTGTCTGTTTGACCAAGCAAAATGCATATCTCAGGAAACATGCTGAGGACTTGAGGGAGCGGTTGCTTAACGAGCAAGTGTCTACAAATGCCCGAATGGATATTCTCCTCCAAACTCTTGATTATTCATCCCTGCCTCCCCCTTCTAGTGCTTCTTAAAACAGTTTCCCTTTCCAATGTCCAGTTCAAAGCTGTTTTTCCTATATCTTGGTCCCTTTGTTTTGTTGTTTTTGGTGGTTGGTACTTTTTAAGTTGTTTTACTTTGTGAATGGTTGTGTAACAAATGGTACTACTAATTCTTCTCCCTTTTATTTACAATAATGAGTATCCCGTCCTTTTACTATGCATGCTTTACTCTTATGCTCTGTTCTTATTTATGTTTGTGTGCACACATGTGGCATGAGTTAACCATGCTAGAACTTTTTTTGCTTATTACTTGTGACTAATCTTTTTATGATGCCAACAAGGGGAAAATTGATTCAGGGGGAATATTGTATGGTACTTTGGTTCTCAGAGGGAACTTCAATTACAAGTTTGTCATCATCAAAAAGGGGGGAAATTGGTAGGTTATATGCCCTGTTATATTTTGATGATCTAACAAACATAATAATAATAACCGGATGGGGAACCTGTTACACATCTTCAAAGTTCTCAAGAACAACAAGTCTCAAGTTGGGCACAAGTTCCAACAATCAGAGTCAAAGAGACGATAAAGGGAAAAAATTAACATCAGTTTCCTTGCTGACTGTACCAGTCAACTTCTCATGGTTGTAAAGTCACTACAACTATTCCTCTGCACACAGGCAATAGTGTGAACAATGCAGCAGTCACTTTATGAGGAATGCCTTGTACTGGATATTTACTTCCATCATCAAAGTGACATCATTTGGATATTATTAACATGAAGCAATGAAGAAAATATACACTTGCACATCCGAGACTTAATCAAGTTTCCTCTCAAGTGTGTTGCCATCTTGCAAGTGACTTCCAGGCTTCAAAGACAAAGAACAAGATAACGAAGGACCAGTTTCCAGCATTGTGTTATTATATGTCCTTAGTTGTATTACACCTTTGTTAGAGTGATTTACTTGTAATTCCTACTTAGCTTAGCTGAAAGTATTGTGTAGGAAACCATTTGTAAAACCATAAACCTTGTGTTTGTGTTTTGACTAGAGTTAGTCGAGTTGTGAGCTTCCAGAGTTATAAGAAAGAGGCTTGTAATAGAGTTATTACAAGTGAGTGAGGGATTAAGAGTTTAATTCCTATGTTACGATAGGTTGTAATCTAAAAGCTGCTCGGTTAGTGAAGTTGAAATCCTACGAGTGTGGGTTGTGGTATTTAATCCCGTGAGCTGAGAGTTTTCCACGTAAAACTTTGTTATGCCATTACTTATCTCTTATTATGTGTATTCTGTGGGAACTGATAGAGAACCAGGTTCTCTATACAGTTTAGAGGGCCCTAAGTTTCTATCAATTGGTATTAGAGCAGGTTCTTTCTATCAGGCTAAAACCTAAAAAGGATCCAAATTGCTGCTCCACCGAACTTTGAAGAAGGTCAATCAACCTACAGACCACCAATATTTAACGGACAGTACTATGGATGGTGGAAGACAAGGATGCATGATTTTATCGTGGCTAAAGATTCAGGGCTCTGGGATATTATCTGCTATGGACCTTTCGTCACTGTGAAGAGCACTGGCGAACCACAGTGGTAGTTCCCAAGACAAGGAAGAAATACAATGATGCTGACTGCAAAGCTATAAAGAAGAACTTTCTAGAGATATTCTTCGGCTCATTTTCTTCTTCTTCTTCTTCTTCTCAAAAACCCATCTTTGTTAGACTCAAACATCACGTGGCTTTTTTCATTTGTTACTTTGCAAATGTCACCGCGTATATATTTCAAACATTTTATTATCGTAAGGGTTTATTTGGGTAAAACGAGGTGTTGAATAAGTTTCATGCAGTTGTTTCGTAGCTTAACCATAGTTTTAATGTCTTAATGTAGGTAGAAGTACATCGGGAAGTATATACATATATATTGAGCATTGACTAAGCGACAAAAGTATGATTCCATTGATGACTTGATTTTTTCTCAAATTTCGAAATCATTTTTTCTTATTCTTAGTTAAATGTGTGGAATAGACCAAATCATAAGAAAATTTGAAAATCAAGCAAGGAAAAACCCTTTTTATTTTAATTTTCACGTCCAGGATTACGTCCGGGACCATTACATAGGAATCCAAAGATGAAGAGAGAAACAAAAAAATATCACTACTGTGTAAACGAAGAGTTTGAGAGTAAGCATTACACAATCTCCAAGATTATTTTGAAATTTCATGTGAAATTTAAGGGGCCGACTGTGTTAGAACTTTTTATGGACTTGTACATATATGGTATTAAGAACAACTATAGGTGTTATGTTTAAAAGGTTGACCCAAATTAAAAGTGATTTGATAAGGTTTAAAGTTGAACGGGTCTATAAGACACCTCCTAATGTATGTGGTTTAATGTGTAGATACCCGGATATAATTTCTAATTTAATTATGGGTTAAATTAGAAATACATAAACTTGTTCACCTATTAATAGGATTATGGTCCCCAAATCATACGTAGGGTTTTCTTTCTAATATCGCATCGCTAGAAAGAGCAGAACGACTTATGTCTTGGTTTGGAAGATTGTAGAGCGAAAGATCCAATGATCTCTGTGGCACTCATGGATTCAAGTACGCTTCTGTATCTAGTATTTGTTCATGATGATTTGACATGATAAGTCTTGGACAAAAGATAATGATGTTCATCTTTAAAGTACTTTGGTTCTAATAATTGGCATCAGATCCTATAGCATGTTAAATAATTGAGATGTTTGTTTAAAGTATTAGTTCATAAGGAAAAGAAAAAATGGTTGATGGTTAAGTCGTCGCTTTGCGGCATGAGGTTTGGACTTGTATGCTACGTTAAGGCTTCTGCTTTGGTTGAAGTATAATATTTAGTGCATTAAAAGAAATAAGGAAAGATTGAAATCGGTATTGGCAAAGGAGGCTCTTATGTAACGTGAATATCTTAGTTATTGTTTGGGAGGTTATATCTCTATTCATTCATATGACCAGAAAAACATAGCGTGTATTTTATTTCTTCATTAATTTTTGGATACACTACTATAGTATATAACTTAAATGTATTAAAGTTTCTAACATCGTTTTTGCGGCATGTATGGTTACTGCCAGAAAACTTTTGTTGTCTAATTATTTCTTATAGTAATCAAACGGAAAATATTCCTCATTTAAATGTAAAGATAGGCTACAGTGCTGCTCTTGCGGCATAAAGCGTTAAGATTCTTTGAGGCTTAACCTTCTTTCACTTAAGTGCTTCCAGAAAAGGGATTTCAAGTTTTGAAACTATCAGTACTTATTGAATATTTAATAAAACCTTTTCTTTAAGCAAGAAAAAAATTGAAGAAAAGTCTAACGAACAGAAAAAGGATTTAGATTTGTGTTTTGGGTTGGAGGCTCTGTCCTTCTTTTGTTGCTAGAAAAGTTTAGTTCTTTAGGTATTAAAATATATACTACATTCATCAATTAAGAATAAACACTGGCAGCACCTTTAGTTAAAACTTTAGGCCCACCATAATTTATTTGACTTGAAAATTTATATATTTTCCTTTGGAGAATTTAAATTTGAATATAGGTATAGTTTTATATATTTTGAGATAAATAAATTTGAATCTTGATGTTTCCAAAGTAACCTCTCTTGTGGAGAATTATTTATTTTGAAATATAAAAGGTTGTGTACATGTAATCTATTAAATGTTGATCGGCCCAAAGGAAGGTTAATGTTTAACACAATTATATGTGCATGTCATGGTAATAAATAGGTGATGATTATTTGGTTTTACGTGTGAATAATAAATCGGCCTAAAATAAGATTTCTTATTCGACGTGTTCTTTTATTGTCAATGTTTGATTACTACATCAAGATACCACTCACAAGATAACGTTTTGTCAAAAGATAAAAAAATTAACGGAGTGACCGGTACCTTGAGATGGGGTTTACCTTTATTCAAGGAGTACATCATCCAATGTCTCATCTTGCTTTTATGTTGAAAGCACTTAAGTTGGAATTTATGGTTGAAATTGAAATGATATTTATCAAAAGTGAAAAGGCTTATGTCACGCCCCAAAATCGAGGGACGAGACCGGCGCCTAACCGAATGAATCCGGTCAAGCGAACCTGATTTGCCTTTCCTATCCCACGCGTTACCCCGTGATTTCAATATACATAATTCATGTGAAATAGCCATTTATAACTGCAGCATAAACTTACGACTTGAATTCATTTCAACTTTTTATCATTTCCAACATATGATACCAAAAACTTACAAAATACATACAACATTTACAACGTGGACCACGATTCTGAACCGTACCATTACTTATCCAAAATACATATGTACACTACCCACATTGTGTCTACGGAGCTTCTACGAATACAAGAACATAACATTACCTGCCGGCAACAAGGCCCCGACTATACCTTACAATACACAATAAACTCAAAAAGAGGTTGCATGAACCACACATGGCCCCNACTGGTATGTATGAACAAACTTTACTCTAAGTAAGATCAGCAATGCACAGATAAGAGACAGTAATAGAATCAGCAAGCATTGCACAGAAACAGAAACAATCAAAATTACAAGTTCCACATATTCCCTTTTTTCCTTTCCAACAACACCATATTCACAGAGAATTTCATCGTAAAGAAACAATCTCAGTACAACCAATCACCCATACGATATCAAGTCACAACAGATCATTGCCCACAACACGAGTCAAAATAAGACATTTCCACAATCAGTGTAGTATGACTGAATCAACCACAATTCC
>ML341377.1:0-10099 GCA_005239505.1 Nicotiana paniculata | reverse complement strand
CATGTGTAAGACCATCAAAGCCTTTTTCTCTAGAATAGCTGAAATATTTTGAAAAATGATACTGTAATCGAAGTTTTATTAATTCCAAAGTTAATATCTGGTATAGACTGATATGAAATCAGTAACTGAAATAGAAGAGAAAATGATAGATGCAACCTAAGCTTTTTTACATTTCCTCAAGTAATCTGGATATAGTTGAAAAAAATATATTAATTCCGTTACCGGGAATCGAACCCGGGTCTCCTGGGTGAAAGCCAGATATCCTAACCGCTGGACGATAACGGAGTTGTTGTGACCTTCTCTTCTCTGACTATTATATATATAAATAAAGGCATAGAAATGTAAATGCGAAATTGTTTGCAAAATATGTGCATCTTAAACTGACATCCTCTAATGATTAAATATGTAAATTAAGAAAAATTGAACCATGACTTCATCTAATTAGTTGTTATATTGAGTAAAAAGAATGTCAAATGCGTAAATATGAGAAAGATAATTTTTCACCTTCAGAAAAAGAAGAAAAAAAAACTACGTAAAACGACCATTTTAGCAAAAAAGACTAACTTTTGAGTGTAGGCAGTGTGAATAAGATCGAAAGATTGCATGTGAATTCAAATTAAGGAATCATGCTAGTCAAGATTTACTCTACGAAAAATGTAAATTTGTTAAGATATGCATATATGGTACACACTTACTGTCACGGGCGACTATCCAGGCATGGCCCATGACCCCTTACGGATGGCCCCGTGATCTTGGTAGCACCAAGTGACAAGCGCGCATGTGCCTCTGTCGTCCCATCGATATTTCTCGCTAGCGCCCAGCCGCAAGCAGCTGCCAACAGCGCCGCGCACGCAGACAATGTTGCGCGCGCAGATCGTGATGCCAAAGACAAAGTTGCTGACAACGGACCAGTTTCTAACTTGTAGGAAACTAAGTCTTTTGCATTGTAAATATAGAGTAGTTTTATTTCATGTAATTTCATTATGTTCATCTAGCTTAGTTAGGTCAAGTCTTGTAGCTTTGGTTTATTTTTTTAAGCATTACTAGGGGGATCAAGAAATCAAAACTTTCTAGCAAGCAATTCTCTGTACTGGTGTTTCTCCCCCTCGACACCGCGTTGCCCTCTTTTGTAATAGCTTTCATTTATGCAATCAAGCTTTCTTTCAATTCTCTTTACTGTTCTCTCAATTGTTCTTGACATCGATTTTCCCGTACGACACTGACAATATCGTCTAGCGTACGAATGGGACCTCAGTTGGCGGACAGCAGCTGCACTGACATCAGTTGCTTAGCCTTACGTCGACCTTCCAAGGAATCTCAGGAAGGCGCCATGTAACAATTGGTATCAGAGCCTAGGCTCGACATCGGACGAGGGAACGCATTGCCATTACCACCATTTATGACCATGGTGAATCATGGGGAACGCATTGCGGCCCTTGAAGAGACGGTTTACGTATTACAACCCATTGTAAATACGGTGTCTGAACTACAAACCAGCCTAGTGCAAATGTTGGACGACCTGGACCGCAGAATGATCCAGGCCAAAGTTGACACAGAAAACATCAGTCGCGACTCTGAAGGAGACCGGCAAACGGCAACTACTGCGGCAGCTGAAATTTTTGGTAAATTTGAGGACCTCCGACAGGAGCGTACCGAGGATTTAGCCTACATGGCACAAGAGGCAGACAAGGTTACTGCCATGCAGAAAACTATAGACAACTTGACAGGCCTGCTCAATGTTGTTAATGTTGCTCTACAAAGCTTGCTTCGAGGAGGTGGAAATCAAATCGGGGGTGCTGTGAACCTCGCCCCCATGGCACAACAACTGAAAATTCCTGAGCCAAAGCCATACAGTGGAGCTAGAAATGCTAAAGAAGTGGAGAATTTCATCTTCGACATTGAGCAGTACTTCGATGTCGTGGGAGGCCTAGAAGAAGCCAAGAAGGTAGCAACTGCTGCCATTTATCTTCAGGGTGATGCTAAGCTCTGGTGGCGAGTGAAGTACGAAGCCATCAGGGCCGGTGAAGATGCTTTGGAGACATGGGAAGAATTGAAAGCAGCCATACGCATGCAGTTCTTCCCCGAGAATGTTGAATATAATGCAAGGAGAAAACTACGGGAGCTCCGACAGACCAGATCAGTGTGAGACTACGTGCAAGAATTCTCCGCGCTCATACTGAACATCCGTGACATGAGGGACAAAGAAGAGCTCTTCACATTCCTGGAAGGTTTGAAACCTTATGCCCGCATGGAACTGCAAAGACAACGGGTAGATACCCTACCTAAGGCGATCCAAGCAGTGGAATGCCTTGGGGACTATCAAGTGTAAACTCGGAAGGATAGGCCTCAACCGCCTGTCCGAGCGGGATACAAAGGAGGCCAGCCTAACAGTGGTGGCCCTAGCAAAAGTGGGGGAGATCGGAGTGCACCTAAAGCTAAGGCTCCTTCCTCAGGCAGCAACAGTGCTGCGTCAAACAACAATGATCGGGGGAGAAAGCCTCCCTCAGGATGCCGTCATTGCGGCGGGCCACATTGGAAATACGAATGCCCACATGCACAGATGAATGCCCATCAAGCTTATGATGATGGGACGGATGATGAAGAAGACGATGTGGAGCAGACCGAACCAGTCAGTGCCTTCAATGAAATTGTGGGTTCTATTTCTGAGACATTAGCGGGAACTAGTGCTGGTATCCGTAAGAAGAAGGACCCCTTCCCAATCCCCAAGAAAGGAAAAAAAAATACGAATAAAGGGACTCCTCCTAAACAACAGAGGACCTTGATGTTCGTTGAACTGAAGGTAAATGGCAAGCCCATTAGGGCGATGATAGATACATGTGCTACCCACAACTACTTGGCCTCAACGCAAGTGGATCTCCTTGGCATAGTTGTAGGAAAGGGCACAGGTCATGTCAAGGCTATCAACCTCAGCCAGTGGGTGGAATAGCCAAAGAAGTACCAGTGAAGATGGGTTCGTATGAAGGAAAGTTCAACTTGCACGTGGTGATCATAGATGACTTCGAGTTGATAGTTGGGCTGGAATTCTTGAGGCAAACCAATACCATGCCCGTACCATATGCGGACATGCTTATGATGATAGGAGCAAATGGGGCCAAGCGCTGCATTATCGCCCATGAAAATGGCCGCTGAGAACATCTCGGCCTTGCAGCTGAAGAAGGGAGTCAAAAGACATGAACTTACGTTCCTGGCTACCCTATGCATTGAAGAGGTAGAACGCTCATCGGGTCCCATTCCGACACCCGTAAATGAGATACTACTGGAATTTGAAGACGTCATGCCACAGGAGATGCCAAAGAGACTTCCGCCTAGGCGCACTGTGGACCATGAGATTGATTTAGTGCTGGGTCTGAAGCCACCTGCCCGGGCACCTTATAGAATTTCACAACCCGAACTCACCGAGCTTCGGAGACAATTGACAGAGATGCTAGACACAGGGATCATTGCACCCTCCAAGTCCCCATACAGGTGCTCTGTGCTTTTCCAAAAGAAACATGATGGTAGTGTATGACTCCGTGTGGATTATCGGGATTTAAATAAAATCACTGTGAAGAACAAGTATCCTATTCCGCTCATGGCAGACTTGTTCGATAGATTGGGGAGTGCAACAGTGTTCACAAAAATTGACCTCAAGACAGGGTATTGGCAAGTCCATATTGCTGAGGGCGATAGCACAAGACGACCTGTGTGATAAGATATGGGTCGTTCGACTTCCTAGTTATGTCGTTCGGCTTGACTAATGCTCCAGCTACATTTTTCACCCTAATGAACCAAGTCTTCCGAGAGTATATTGATGAATTCATGGTGGTATATTTGTATGACATTGTGGTTTATAGCCAAACACTGGAAGAACACCTGGAGCATTTGCGGAAGGTCCTAGCCCGGTTGCGGGAGCATGAATTATACGCAAAGCTATCCAAGTTCTCATTTGCTCAAAAGCAGATTGAATTACTCGGACATGTCATTGAGGAAGGGCGGATCAAGATGGACCAACAAAAGATCCAAGCCATCACAGATTGGCCGTCACCGAAGGATATCCACGCCTTGAGGGCGTTCCTTGGCCTATGCAATTTCTATCGGCAATTTGTGAAGAATTACTCCCTTATCGCAGTGCCATTAACAGAACTCCTCAAGAAGTTCATGCCTTGGTATTGGGGTCCTAGACGAGCGTAGGCCTTCAACGCATTAAAAGCAGCTATGTCTAGTAGCCCCGTCTTGGCCCTTCCTGATTTGGCCAAGCCATTCGAGGTACAAGTTGAATACCAAGTAGGAGACAAAGTGATGGTCAAAATCCTAAAGTGGTACTTGTTTGCAGGGTCCATGACCCTCGCCTATTGCAAAAATATATTGGACCTTTGTCCATTGAAAGGCACATTGGGAAGGTTGCATAGCGGGTGGATACCCCAGCTTGGTGGAAAATCCATCTCGTCTTCCATGTCAGTCTTCTGAAACCTTTTAGGGAAGACACAGAGGATCCTTCACGGAGCCAACTCACAATACCCAGTATTCGAGGCCCCAATTCAACCGGGAAAAGGCATGCCGAAGCTATTCTTGATGATCGGGTTATTCATGCCTCAAGGAAGGATCACCAAGAGTTCTTGGTGAAATGGCAAGGGTGTGATGCAGAGGAGGATACTTGGGAGAGGGGAACAAATCTCAAAGGACTCCCAGTTCTTTCAGAAGACCCATCATCTTCAAAATATGGTCCCTGACCGATGATCCTTCATCCATCTTGGTGTTCAAAAGGGATTTTATGGTTGTCTGATTAGCCGCACGATTTTGCTCACCAAACATCTCTTTGAGACTTTCGAGCATGTCATAAGCAGACCCCATAGACTGATGCTGATGTTGCAAAATATTCACCATGGAGGCAAGAATGTAACATCGGGCCATCTCATCAGCCTTGGCCCATTTGTAATAGGCATTTACGTGATCATCAGTAGCATCTCCATCAGGTTTTTCTGGGCACTCCTCAATGATTAAAAATTTGTAACCTTCAGCAGTTAGAAAAATATCAAGGTTCTTTTTCCAGTCAACATAATTCGGTCCTTCTAACTTATTTTGGTCCAAAATTGAGGTAAGTGAATTGAATGAAGACATGATTAATATGAGAGATATTCACATTAAATAGATCATTAGTTATATAATTAGAATAATTAAATTCAAAGCAGCACATTACACATATAACCATGCTCATTGAACATTTAGATTCGTTAGGGAAACTTAACTATTCATGCAAAATATATGAGTTATGTAAGATATTTACTCCATAGATTAAAATAGGACCAACTCAGATGGAGAGTAAACTGTTAATTTAAGATTGGTAAATATCACTTTTGTAAACTCTAATTTCATTGAATCAACATGTAACTCAGTTGAAGAGTTAATACAAGTAATCAAATAACTAGAGACAAAACTACAATAATCATCTAATGAACTTATTCGATGTGGAAGAAGACCTATGTCAACATATAAATTCATTATATTACTGTAAAACATGATTGTAAACCATGGGAATTGAACCCTACTATCACTATTTTCTCTATAAAAAAAATTATTAAAAAAATTTCCAAAAAATAGAAAAATGGCCAAAAAAACCATCTAAACGGCCCCGAATGCTCATTGGGACGTTTCCGATGAACCTACCAAATATGAGGTCAATCGGAGTTCGATAAAATTTCAGAATTACAAATTCTTGACCTATTTGTAGAATTCTTTTTTTTGCAGTTTTTAGGGTTTTGATTATTTTGACTTGTTCAAATCACATAATATACTTATGTATGTTAATACATAATTTCATAACTCAAAATAATACTATTATTACAGTTTTGAAAATATTGTTTTCGAACAACCATGGGAAAAACAATACTATTTTCACTCGATGTTCATAATTTTGTATATTGATTCATAATTTCAGAACTAATAGTATGCAAAACAGTCACGTTTTTATTAAAATAGTATTGTGAGAAATACAACTAAAACAGATTGTCATGAAATATAACACCATTGTTTATGCATATATACATATATATATATATATATATATCATAGCATGCAAAAACAGTCACGTTTTTATTTAAAAAAACAATATTGTTACTCAACAAGCACACAATGAAACTGATGATTGTCATTAAATATAACACCATTATTTATGCATATGTATATTAATCCATAATTTCAGAATTAAAATAGAAATAAAAAATAATCATGTATTTGACATAAAATAATCATACCAAACATGTATCATTAAACAACATGATTTAATATTATTTTATTCATGCTATATTATATTATCTAGTTAGATGTAAGACGACGTCTGATACCAATTGTTAGAACATGTGCAGCGGAAGCAAGCAAACAATTCAGGCATCACATACATGTAAACTAGACAATGATATAATTACGAGATTAGAAGCACTAACCTATTGAAATCGTTGCACGGGTCTTCCACAGAGCAAAAATTCAGGAATGCAGTCTTCTGCTATGGTCCTAGTAAGACCTTGGACGAAAGTGCTTTGAGTGGGCAAGAACAACATAACTCTGAAAAGTGAATTATTTGGCAAAAAACCTCTTCCTTATGTAGACTCGTTTCCAGCCAAAAAAGGGCTCCAAAAACGTGTAGGATTCTGCTTGTACAAGAGAATCTTACTCTAACTCTACAGGATGACTTTTTCCCCAAGTCAGTCCAAGTTTTTATTAGGCATAGCAGGGACCACAAAAATAATAAGAGGCTACTAATTATAGTAGTATTCAAAAATTTGGATGAATTAATTCCTACTATAATTAATTACAATATATTTCACTAAAAAACTGCAATTGAACTTCTCAATATGAATATCGAAAATTCACTAACACTTATTTTAACTCCCCTTGTTAAGGTCACAAATACCAGTTAATTAAATTAAATCACTGATAACTTAATTTAATAAACTAGTTAAATCCTTTATAATTTCGCTTAAATTATTTCATGTGACGGATACAAAATTCACCGGCCGGGTTTTCACATGAAAACTTATAAGCTTACATAAAGGGCTATCATCAAACTCAAAACCAAGTCATGGATTCGATCAACTAATTATTATTTCACAAATGCTATTTGTTATTGTCCAATCTATTAGGCATATACTAACTCTAAATAGAGTTGTATCTTTTGATAAATCAAAACAATAAACAAATCACATTGATCATAATTAATTATATCAAGATTAGGAGTATAAGCTCATTTAATGAATAGAAAAAATATTATATATATATTCAGTACAAAAAATCTTTTCTCTACTAGGTCCGTTCAATATACACTAAGTATACTAGCACAAGAAGTCGGAGTAAAACCACTCTCATAGTCAAGACAAATTATACCATAATCTTGTGCTACAATCATCAAGATATTTTGCCCAATAATATCTTCGATTGTGAATGTCGTTTATTAATTTTGAGAACCGACAATTTAATCTTTTGTGCATGAGTTAAGACTTCATACACTACATTGTCTACTGCATAACTAAAGGACACACATATAACAAATGATCTATTATTTAAAATAGTACTTTATTAAATTGAATAAATTAAATAAACAACTGATCCATAAAAAAATAAAACCACAATACTATATTTAAACCGCATGGTTAATCGTATATCCCAACAATTTCCCACTTTTGATTTTTCGATTCTGTCTTTCTTCTTTCTCGACTCTTGAGTACGTTTCTCTTGTGTGATCATGTCATTGGTGTGTGTATTTTATTACGATTTGCAATAAGATGGTTATGGTGTTATGTCATTAGTGTGTGTATTTTATTAAGGTTTGCAATAAAATGGTTACTCCCAATTTCGAATTTTTTTTCTTGATAAAAAAATATGACTGATACTATTAGCTTAGTATTTGGATAATGACGATAAGAGGTAACATGTCTCACATAATTATACTTTTAAGGAAAATTATCTTTCTGGATAGCTTATCTTTAAGAAATAAATAAATAAATTCATGAATATATACTAGAGTTACAATGGGGTGCAAAAAGCATACTAGTTTTACTAATAATTGGCTGCCACAAAGAAGTGCTTTAATTTGGGATTTTCCAGAGAAGTTTTCCAAGAAAATCACGGGCTCAATATGAAGACCGATATATATATAATTCCAACGTGCAAAATTAAGAAGGATGACAAGAAATTAACAAGCTCAACATACCAATGAAGACTGAAGCTGGGGTTACGTTGTTGTGGCTGCATTTGGCATATATATGATCGATCTGAGCATTTTCTCAAAGAGAAATTTGTAGAGCTAGTTTGGTACTCTGGCCCCCTCCTCATTGAAAGCTAGCAATGGAGGTGGACAGAATGCCAAAATGGCTCTACTGATCAGAAACCCTAAAATGAATTGAAATTATAAACTAGCAGAAAAGACTTATATACAGTACTTCATGATGTAGATGCTTAAGTTACTAGCTAGTATATGGGGGTTTCATACATTCATTCTTGCCGATGATTTTTTATGAGTGATTTGAATGAATTTTTTTGGATATACATACAGCTGTATATATAAGCTTTTTTAGGAGATGGATGGATCTCAAATCAATGAGTCCAACTAAACTAAATATATATATATATATATGTGGAGATAAGAGGTATCGTTACTATTTTGCTGTCATTACCCTTCTTTTTTTAAGTATTTTCATCTTAGTTCTTTTTTAACTCTTGTATTTTTCAAATCTGGTTTGAAAACGTTCTTCCTGATGATCTCAGGGTCTATCGGAAACAATATCTCTATCTCACACAAGGCAGGGGTACTATGTCTACGTACATCCAACCCTCCCGAGTCCCTACTTATGAGATCACACTGAATATGTTGTTGTTATTATTCTATCATACGTTGGTTCGACAATATAAAATGAAGTTTTTTTAAGATTGAACCTATGGAGTCAAAATTTTGGATTTATGGCTTTTTGTATCTTTTATGTAGAAGAAAAAGAAGGAAAGGAAGTTGGGTGCATGGTGTTAGTGGAGGGTAAAAGGAAAGGTATAAGGAGGAAAGTTGGCATTGTTTTTAATTTCTTCTTTACCTCATTCCCACGTTTAACCAACTAGGAAAGTTTGACAAGTAATTTGCTTCAGTGTTGTACAATGTGGACACACTTGCCCTTGCTTTCTCATGGGTTATTTGTACAAGATAAAAGAGACTTTGTTTGACTATATATATGATGATTCTGATAGCTGTAACTATCATTTGGTTTTTGACTTTTGCAGCAAAAAAGGGAGAGTGCAAAATGGGGCTGCCATTGTCTCCCATTTACTAGGTAATCACCATTGTCAACTCACATCAATTCTATCCCTTTTTACATTTCAATCTTTCATCTTTCCCCTCCCCAAATCAGCATAAATTGTTAATGGGCATTGACTGTGTAATTTTTTTTATTTTTTTCTACAATCAACTCATTTATAAGGTGATAATTGTATTTAATTAATAATATTATTTGGTAATCTACAATAAATAAATTTACAAGTGACATATTATAACATTGATGATATAAAAAATTTATTGTTTTATCATTGTAGGAGTATGTAACTTGAGAACTTTATAAATGGCAGATAAAGAGTTGCAATGATCATAAGATTGAGGAAGAAAAGACTGATGAAAATGTATTTATGTGTTTTTACAATTTACATGATACCATTTTGGGTATTTAGGTTTAGCTGCTTTTGTATCTAAATTACGTGTGTACTTTGTTGTTGTTTCAGATGTTAATTAATTGCATTCATGCCAAAACATGAATTAAAAAAAAAGAAAAAAAAAAGTTATCTCTATTCATAAACCTTCATAAAATATAGTAGTAGTAAAGTATTTGTCTAATGCATGNTTAAAAAAAATAAACCCTAGTTACAGGAGTAGACTAGAATATGCTAGAGAAACATAATGAAAGTACATGGAATGAAAACTACTCTAATAATACAAGGAAAAGGACTTAGTTTTCTACAGGGGTAGAAACAGGTCCGTTGTCAGCTGCTTGTGGCCGGGCGCTCACGAGGAAATTGGTGGGGGCGACAGAGGCACATGCGCGCTTGTCACTTGGCGCGGCCAAGACCACGG
>ML341376.1:0-37448 GCA_005239505.1 Nicotiana paniculata | reverse complement strand
TGTACTTCCGAGGCCTTGAAAACCTCATTTGTAATTGCCTCGATTTGAGTGCGCAGTACAGGCGTGTAGCCAGACAGCTTAAATATGAAATTCTGTGAAAAATGCTAAGATTTTGTATTAAAATGAATAAATTTGACTTCGGTCAGCATTTTGGGTAAACGGACCCAGATCCGTTATTTGACGGCCCTGGAGGGTCCGTAGGAAAATATGGGACTTGGGCGTATGCCCGAAATCGAATTCTGAGGTCCCAAGCCCGAGAAATGAATTTTTGAGTACAATTAATTTCTGAAAATATTTAAGGAAATTAAAAAGAAAATCTGATTAGAAAGTGATGGTATCGGGCCCGTATTTTTGTTCCGGCTCCCGGTACATGTCTTATATTTGTTTAGGGCACTTTCTATAAAGTTCGGTTGAAATCGGATTTCGTTTGACGTGTTTCAGACTTAAAAATGGAAATTTTGATGTTTTTATGAAACTTGATCAAATGCATGGATATTGAGGTTCAATTCTATGTGTATGATGTTATGTTGCGATTTGATTGCACGAGCAAGTTCGTAGGATGTCGTTTGAGTAACCCGTGAAATTTGGTGTCGTTCCGAGGTGTATAGGTAAGTTCGGCACGTGGTTAGCGAAGTTAGAAAGCTTAAAATTCCAAATTTGGTTCTTGAGGTTTGGGGGTGTGAATTCGAGTTTTAGCGTTGTTTTGAGTGTTCTGAAGGCTCGGGCGAGTCCATATTATGATTCGGGACTCGTTGGTATATTTTGGCAGGGGCTCGGGTGGGCCCAGGGGCCTCCCGGACCCCGCACGAGGCCAAAAACCAGCAACAGCCATTGCTGGTGCAGCTGCATCTGATGTGACCGCAGGTGCGGTCGCCCAGTCGCAGGTGCGAGACCGCACTTGCGGTCAAGGTCTTCGCAGGTGCGAGACCGCACCTGCGGTCCCAAAGTCGCAGGCGTGACATCCCTGGAGGAAGCCTTATTTAAATACCCAATTTCGGGTTTCTTCTTCATTTCTCAAACTCACAACCTCCATTAGAGCTCCTCCAAGCTAGGGAAAGGCCTTCCCACGATTCAATCCATCCAAGTAAGTAATTTCCTTGTCCGCTTCATGAATTTTAACATCAAATTCAAACAAAATTCTCTTTTAATTATCCTAAATGCATGGGAATTGCTAGAAAAATGTGGGGTTTTGGGAAAATAGTGAAACTTCATTTTTAGCCATGAATTCCTAAATAAATTATGTAATTATGATCCTTAGACTCCGGGTAATTGATTCCTTCAAGAACTTTCGAAATCCGAACGCGTGGGCCCGGGATTGAAATTCCGAAAACCTTCAAGAATGCTTAAATTTTGGGATTTCTTGATTAGTTCTCCTTATTGGGACTGAAATTGATTTAATTATACTATGTTTGGCTAGCTTTGAGCCGTCAAGAGTAGTTTCGGAGATTCGGGCGCATCTTTTGACCCGGTCCTTGGTCCGAGGAGTGCTTTTATCGAGGTGAGTCTCCTTTCTAACCTTGTGAGGGAAAAGTTGTCCCTTTAGGTAACCTTAATTGCTATGTGATCTTGTTTGGAGGCTACGTACGCACCAAGTGACGAGACTCTGTACGTAGTGGCTATTACTGCTTCGTCCGGGTAGTTAGGACACAACATGTTCATTGTTTTTCCCCGTTGTAGCCTAAATATGACTTGTATTCCTATGTGATACTTTATTGTTGTCTTTGAACATTGTGATTCTTGGCTTGATTTAAGTATGATAAGAGTAATTGCGAGATGGGATCGGGTCGTACGCCACGGTAGAATGATGATTGATTATATTGTGGGATCGGGCCGTATGCCATGGCAGAGAAATGAGAGAGTGTGAATATATTATGGGAGCGGGCCGTGCTCCACGGCAAGGATTACAGGATGGGATCGGGCCGTACGCCACAGCGAGACTTATGATTTCAAGATGGGATCGGGTCGTACGCCACGACAAGACTTATGATTTCAGGATGGGATCGGGCTGTATGCCACAGAAAGACTTATGATTTCAGGATGGGATCGGGTCGTATGCCACGACATGGATTATAGGATGGGATTGGGCCGTACGCCACGGCGGATATCAACCTTAGGGAATTTTGGCTTGTTAATTGATGTCTAATATCGATGTACTTGTTTATTTGTCTTTCAAGCCTATTATTTTCCTTACATCTTGCTTACTTTATTACTGTCGGACCTTAGTGAGTATCGAGTCGACTTCTCGTCACTACTTCTTCGAGATTAGACGGGATACTCAATGGGTACGCACTTATGTATGTACTCATGCTGCACTTTCTTTTTCTTCTGTACTTGACTGTACAGATCCGGAGGTTGGTACGTCTGATCATCAGTCCGGTGCTAGATACTGATCGGGGTTGGTTATAAGCTAGCAGCAGTTAGAGGCGTCCACCCAGCAAACTGGGGCAGAATTTTGAGGAGGACCCTCAAAATTTCGCAGCAGTAGAGGTTGCAATGTCTCGAGCCATGTCATGTCGTCGGTTCATCTAAAACTATTTTAGATTATATATTATACTTTTACAAAATCATGCATATTTATTTTTCTGAAGCAGCTTGTTTAGCGAACGTTACCCCAACGATACAGACAGTATCATCATGATCAAGCAAACGAGCTAAGAAGAGCCAGCAGGAATGCGAACTAACCTTTCCCCTTTACAAAACTCGCGATCTTTCTTTGGATGCAGGCACAAAATTGCAAAATCCCCAAAACATATTATCCGCTCAAAGGATAGACATAGTTCCTCAAACTCGTCATGCCAACATGTATTACAGCACAAATGATGCTTCATTATCACAATGCTCTACCACAATTAAACACCAGCTAAGAATTTCTGTTGTCCTTCCTTAATCTTGCATAAGGATACCTTTCTGCCTTCCGAGGTTAAATTCTACCTCCATCTGCATTCTCATCTTGCAAAAGGCTACCATTCTGCCTTCCGAGGTTAAACGCTACCTCCATCTGCATTCGCATATTGCATAAGGCTACCATTCTGCCTTCTGAGGTTAAACGCTACCTCATTTGCATTCGCATATTGCATAAGGCGACCATTCTTCCTTCCGAGGTTAAATGCTACCTCCATCTGCATTCACATCTTTCATAAGGCTACCATTCTGCCTTCCGAGGTTAAACGCTACCTCCATCTGCATTCGCATCTTGCATAAGGCTACCTTTCTACCTTCCGAGGTTAAACGCTACCTCCATCTGCATTCTCATCTTGCATAAGGCTACCATTCTGCCTTCCGAGGTTAAACGCTACCTCCATCTGCATTCGCATCTTGCATAAGTCTACCTTTCTGCCTTCCGAGGTTAAACACTACCTCCATCTGCATTTGCATATTGCAAGATCTGCCCCTTTAATTCGTAAGACTACGCTCTATCTTGTCAGCATCATACTATTGCATCTTCATGGGCTGAAATATCGCCAACTTATCCAAAGGAGTCATCGTTCGGAGGAGCCATCTTCATGGCCCGAGAACACCATGTCATGGCCTGAGGATCTCTATTATCAATTTGCATATCATTATTCAAAGGCGTCATCGTTCGGAGGCACCATCTTCATGGCTCGAGAACATCATTTCATGGCCTGCGAATCCTGCATCAAGCAATTCATGGCCCATGACATCATGGTCTAAAGACATCATCCTGAACCGTCCAAAGACAGCATTCATAGTCCAACGGGAATTTGCATCATGTTTAAGTTACGCACGATATGCTTGTATTACTCATTTGCAGGTAACCCGGCAAGCAACAGATGTCTCGGCATGAGCGATCATCCCTCTCAAGTTCTCCTAATTACCCCGTAAGTCGTTCATTCAATCAGTCATATATGTTGCGTTCATTCTTGTAAAAAGCTTCATCGATATGCATCGCCAATGACTCCTGAACTACATACGGCATGATTCTTGTAAAACCAGGGATATGTAGGCAGCTCAGAAACCAGGGTGCAGCCTAAACCTATTCAAACGGCTTTGCTCGGTCAAAATTGGCCATCATGTCTTTACCCGACAACTCTTTCATCCTTCCCGGGTAAAGAGGGGAAGTTGTTGATACCCAACTTTTCCTCAAACTATTTTAAAATTTACATATATATCTTAAAAATCACTCTTTATAATAACTGGTATTTTTTCGTAATTTTTCATATTTTTATTAAATTCTTTTCCAATTTATTCAGTATTTTTTAATTATTCATAAATTGTATTATAAATGATTTCAAAATATTCCCAGCTCAATATATCATTTTTAATCCTATTAGGATTTAATTATTTCACATATTAGCCAATTTGGCATTATTTAGCTATAATTACGATAATTTTGCAATTATAGCCTAATTGTACATTTTTTATGCCATTTTAATTCAATAATTAGTCATTTTATATTTTAAATATTAGTTAATTACCTTAATTTCATCTATTTAGCATTAATTTAATTTTATGTAATTATTAGCTATTTTGATTAATTATTTATCTATTTAATCGGGTATTTAACAATCAACCCCTTCCTATTTAAATCATAGCCCAATTTAATTCAATTTCAGCCAATTAACCAACCCAAACCACCCAACTAAAATCTGTCCAATACCCGAGCCCAATCCACTAAAGATACCTGATCGAGACTTGATTTAATCTTGGTTGTTGATCGATTTTCATCAACGGCCCGGATTCGACCTTCTTTAATTAAACCTAGACCTACCCCCCACTGACCCCTCATTTTTCACTCGGTCTCTCATCTCTCTACTCTCTCTCTCTCTCTATCTCTCTGATTCTCTAGAGACTTCCAGTCTCTTCCCTTGCTCCGACGAATCTCTTCGCCTTCTCCGGTCGTCTCTTCGCCGGAGACCTTGAAGCCCTCATCATCCTCCTGCCTCCTATGGTTCCTTTAGCCCGATAATGCTATCCTTAAGGCCCTCAAAGGACGAGGAGCAGTCGTCTCACACCTATGGTCTGTTCCTGCCTGCTTCAGGCCTCCAGGGCTCAATTATGAGTAAGATCTTTCCATCTTTGGCCCAAACCTATGGGTTTCTAGGTCGGTATCTTCATCTCTGGATTCACCCTTCAAACCCTAACTTCTGAATCTTCAGATTCTTTTAGATATGTAATAGATATATGCATACTATGAGGTTTCCTATGTTTTCTTTAAAGAATCTCCCATCTCTTCAACTTGTTCCATTCTCTCTTGCTCACACACACACAATCTACTATTCTTCTCCCGATTGTTTGCTATTGCTAGTCGGCTGGAAGCCAAGACTAGCTATTCTACTTGCCTCTTATTCTGTATTTGCTATCTTCAATTGGTATGTTTCCAGTTTATATTTATAGCCTCAGCATGCAATCCCTAGGATATTATTATTGCCTTGTATTTTACTTAATATGTGTTTCTTAAACCTATGTGTAATTACATCCTACCCTCACCCAGTACTCCCTCGAATCTGATTATGTTTAGATCTTGGCATGAATTCTTGGTGAATAACTGTGTCGTTGACAGGTTAGACTCAATACCAGTTTGTGCCACTCTAAGGCTAATTTGTTTCTATGTGTCCCCAATCCCCATGTCCCTGAGTGAAATCTATGCTTGAATATGCTGAACCTGTGCAAGTTGTTTGCTGCTTTCCAGAGATGTTTACATTACGTTCAAGTTGTTTCATTACTGATCAAGAACTTTTTCAGAAAAATTCTTTATTTACTGAATCAATCCAGTGTTGTTTTGTATCAAAACCTTTTTGAATCTATCTCCTGCACTTCACTTGATTCCTAGACCTTTAATTTCTTCCCCCTCAGTGTGAGCACTGCTTTGGGACCTTGAGTTCCCTCTGAACTCTAACACACTGAGGCTGGTATTTCCACACAGCACATGTTTAACTCCTGGTTACTAAGTCTGGGTGTGAGCATTGCCCGGGAGCCCTTGAGGTCCTTAGGGAACTTTGACACACCTGGACTGTGAAAAGGCTATGAATACCATATGGCAATGAGGTTTAGAGGATTTGGGACTAATTGAAGGCTCCCTATAGAATAACTTCTTATTTTTTCACTTCTGGTTGTGTAATTCATAATCCTTGGCCTGTAATAATTTGTAAATAATTCTGGGGCTGGATAGTGAAATGGGAGGGGTAACTATGCATGCCTAGCTATTACAAGGGATGAAACCATGCTTAGGTTTTTATTTCCCTATTTGTGCAAATAGAGATCTTGTATAGGTTCGTATGTCCATGCATTAGATATCATGCTACTTAGGATTTATGTGTATTTTATTCAACATCTCATCTACGCTTAGAAATCCTGCCTATAGGATAAATAATAACAATAAAATAAACTGCTATTATGTGATTCTATCCATTTAAACATGTTCTGAAACTTCATTAGAAGTCATGTCCTAGGATAAATAAACTGCAATGTCTCACCACGCCTGCCACTTAGAGATCCCGTTTCTAGGTAAGTAACATTAACAAGTTGTACTCTTGCTATTCCTGAAACGATGCATAATGTTGTGATTTTATGTGCATTTAGAAATCCTGTTTAGGTTACTGTGCATTATGATCCATTAGACATCATGCTATAGGATCGTATTCATTTAACTGCACTTAGTCTAAATACAGATATCTAAAACAATCCCCTATTCTAAACAACTGGTAATTAGTCCTTGCACATCTTCAACACCTAGAATTGCATGTTATTAGCTATAAACATTCTGAATAACTATTCCATGTTATTTTACACCTAGGCAAGCCTTAGGTAATCAACTTAAAAAATAAAACCAGAGTTGTCCTTTGTGATTAGTGTTCAACTGCCAGCATGCTTAAAACCAGCAGGCAAGCCTGATTGAGACTTCCTCTCTGAGATATTCAATAAATCTGTCTTTGTGTTATCACGTAGATATCATGCTTAGGATCTGAACCTGAATATGGACTTTAGTTGTGTATAAGACATGTTGTTTATGTGCACTGTTTGTGGAGGTCTTTGAGCCCTTTCCTGTTTATGTGTTACCCCCTTTATCTGCAGTCCTACTTGTTTATTATATGTCGGCATAGCATTTTCACCTTTAAAAACCTGAGGGTCTGCCTAGAACCTCCTTTAGAATAGGAGTCCTAATTTCCTCCAGGACTGATAGGAAGGGAAGGGTAACAGCATGCAATAGGGGTCGAGACCAACACTCGGTTTAGTTACTTTCACGGGGGGGTAGAATATGTACATGATGACTGGTGCGCTAATACCATGTGTAGCCCCTCTTCGAGGAGTGATTACTGGGTATTTCATTGATGTGATCCATATTATTATAAACCTAGGATACCTTTTATATGCGTAGCTCGTAATCCTTTCAAAGTCTAATATCCTTTACTATTTTCAAACATTTGCATGCTTAAGACTTAAATCCCCTCTTAGGTGGCATGCCTGGCAGGTCTACAGGGAATACGTCGAGAAAATCACGGACCACAAGAATAGAATCAATAGAAGGGGTCTCACTACTAACATCTCTCACGAAGGCAAGATAAGATTCACATCCTTTCTCACTCAACCATACCCTGAGCCTTCAAATAAGAAATCACTCTAATCCATGCCCAGTATCACTAGGCACATGCTCTATAGACCCTCTCCACTCAACTCTCGAAACTCCGGGCATAGCCACGGTCACAGTCTTAGCGTGACAATCAAGAATAGCATGACATGGGGATAACCAATCCATGACCAGTATCACATCAAAATCAACCATACTGAGTAACATCAAGTCCACTCGGGTCTCCAGACCCCCAATAGATATAAGACATAACCGATACACACGGTCCACAATAATAGTATCGCCCACCGGAGTCGAAACATGAACAGACGTAACTAAAGACTCACGGGGCATATTCATAAAGTGGGAAAAATAAGATGAAACATAAGATTATGTGAAACCAGGGTCAAATAAAGCCAAAGCATCACTGTGACAAACTGAGATAGTACCTATAATCACCGCATCTAAGGCCATAGCATTAGTCCTAGCCAGAAGTGCATAAATACGTGGCTGGCCTCCACCTGCTCGACCTCCCCCTCTAGGGCGGCCTTTAGCTGCCTGAAAACCACCCTGGCTGTCTGAGTACGTGGTGAAGTGATTGGGGCTGAATTCGAGGGCTGAATCCTCTACTGAGATGAACTACCAGGAAGACAGGGACACTGCCTCCACTCATGTCCAAACTCTCCACATTCATAACAACCACCTGGAGCTGGAGATGAAAACTGTTGAGAACCCCTGCCACCATGATAACCACCAGACGAACCATGCATAGAAGAACCCTGATAAGATGATGCTCGGGCGGAGCTCTGAGCTGGAAAGGCACTAAAAGATGAACGTTCCTGATGAGAACTGCGAGGACCCTACCCCGAAGACACACCACTGTAAGCTGGGCGAACTGGCTGTGGAGGTCTAAATGGACGACCTCTGATGTGCTGAAACTGCCCTCTAGAAGGGAAACCACTGAAGCTACCTGATCCCCTAGGCCTCTTGGCCTCCCTCTCCTCACGCTCCTACCTGCGAATCGACTCAATGTCCCGAGCTATGTCAACAACCTTTTCAAATGTAGTTCAGACACCCTCTCCCTGGTCATCAAAATCTGAAGTTGATACGTGAGACCATCTACAAATCTCATAATCCCCTCTCTGTCAGTAGGGAATAACTCAGAAGAATGTCTAGCCAACTTGGAAAACCTCATCTCGTACTGAGTGACTGACAACTCTCCCTGGCGCAGCTGCTCAAACTGCTTGCGCTGCTCCTCTCTGTGGGACTGAGGAACATACTTCTTCAAAAAGATCGTGGAGAACCGTTTCCAGGTGAGAGGTGCTGAACCAACCGGCCTACGCCTCTCGAATGAATCCCACCAAGTTAAATGAGCACCACCAAACTGAAATGTAGTAAATGAGACCCCGCTGGTCTCCAAAATACCCGTAGTACGTAGTATGCTCTGGCAATTATCTAGAAACCCTTGGGTATCCTCACTCTCTGTACCGTTGAAAGACGGAGGCTAAAGTCTACTGAACCTCTCCAGCCTGCACTGCTCATCCTTAGGCATAGCAGGGACCACATAATCCTGAACTTGGGCAAACGGCTGGGCTAGGACTACCCCCGGTGCCTGAATACCCTGTACAGTCGGCTCAGGTGTCCGGGCAGCTGGAGTCTGAATGCCTCCCCCGGCCTGAGCTGCAGTGGCAGTAGTATACATAGCGACTGCCTGAGCCAAACTGGTACACACCGTCAATATCTGAGCCAGGGTCTCCTGAAGACCCCGAATAACCATAGGCATTGTCGGTGCCTAAGCCTGTCCCGCTGGAGCACCATCGGCGGGAACCTGATCCTGAACGATAGGGGGATCCTGTGGTACTGTAGCGGGTGCTACACGGGTTGGTCCCTTAACTCCACCACGGCCCCGATCCCTTGTGGGTCTGGCTGGTGTCTGGTCACCCTGATCGGTATTGTGTGTCCTCACCGTCTGTGAGAGAATGAAACAACATGAGTTTAGATTTCAAGAACCAATAGATTGGCACCAAAGGGTTCAAGAAAATGAGATTTTTCCTAAAAGTTCTGCAGCCTCTCGAAGATAAGTACAGACGTCTCTGTACTGATCCGCAAGACTCCACTGAAACTGGTCATGACCTTTAAGTCCTATGTAACCTAAAGCTCTTATACCAACTTGTCACGACCCCAAATCCTAACAGGTCGTGATGGCGCCTATCGTGGAACTAGGCTATCCAACCATCACATAACTACCCATCCGTTCTATTATAATGTTTCAATAATCAATAACAAGCAACAATAAAGCATGCAATAATTTTCTTAAGTCTTTACGCCTCAATAATAATCTAACATTTTAAACAATCCTCCCAAGACTGGAGTCAATAATCATGAGCATTTATGAAAATAAACCAACTCTACTAATGTCATAATAAGTGTCTATGAATCAAATGCTAATACTATATGAGGAAGGGAAATGAAGAAGTTGCGGACGCTGAACAGCTACCTCGAAATCCCGTAAGCTGCTGAATACGAACAAAGACAGCTACTGCTGCAAACCGGTACCGAGGTCGTTTACCAATAAGTCAACTCTCAGTTGACTTTTCCAACTCTAAGGCTATTTTTAAAGACTAAGCGACTAAATTCTCATTATAATTATTCTGATTCCGAGCCTACCAACTCTAACACATCAAGGACAGTTTAACCAAGCTATGACGAGGCAATAACAGTAAATATAAATGCAGATTCTACGTAACAACCGACTGGGTCGTTAAATACACCAGGTAATTTTTGCAACTTCTGATCTATAATTGTCACGACCCGATTTTGCAGTCATGATGGCACCTGTCGTGGAACCAGGCAAGCCGCCTTTTTTATCTAAGCTAAATTCAATTTCCAGTAAAAATACAATTTTAAACAAATTTATTGATAATAGTAAGAGTCTGAAGTTTAAAAACATTATTTGAAACAAAAATTTTAAACCTCCAACCCCGGATCCGGTGTTATTCAGTCATGAGCTGCTATATAAAAAAAATAAAGAATGAAGAAATAGACAACATAGTCTCAAAATAAGTGCAACATGTGGAATAAGGAAGAGAAGACGAGGTCGCGATCGCCAACTGATACCTCGACAACTCCAATAAAACTCTGACAGCTGCTCAATATCCACTAACGGGTCCCGGTGTACCTGGATCTGCACACAAGGTGCAGGGGGTAACATGGGTACGCCAACTCAGAAGTAACGAACCCAAGCTATGGGCTGAGAGGTAGTGACGGACAAAACCTCAAAATTTACAATAAACAGTATCATAACTGCCTCAATAACAGGATCTCAGCCTCACTCAGTCATTACCCTTCAGTCTCATTCACATGGATCACAGATGCATCCATCAGCCCGAAATAATGATTAAGTATGCATACAATTAACAATACTGAGACTGAGATATGAAGTGGTATGCTATAACAGGACTGAGTATATGAAATCAAATAATCACAAAATAAGACAGTATTATACGACCACTCGGGTCTCAGCATTTTCGGCATGAAGCCTAGCATTTATACTTAACATGTTTCCTAATAGGTTCACAATTACCACATCAACATAAGCACATATATCATCAGGGAATAATCACTAAGTGGTGCCATGGGATAATCCAGGCCACATACTTTGTGCAAGCCCGCACGCCCGCCACTTGGCATGCGTGTCACTTCGATTATAGTCATAAATCATTCAGCTCGGGGTTCGAACCCTCAGAACCAAGTTTGGAAAGGTTACTTACCTCAAAACCGGCTAAAATACTATTACGCAGTGCCTTTGCCTCTAAATTTGGCCTCCGAGTGCTCCAAATCTACCAAAAAATCATATGTATATCATTATAATATGCCAAGGAACGAAACATAATCACAATTTATCAAAAATACTCAAAAATCCCGAAATTGGTCAAACCCGATCCCCGGGCCCACGTCTCGGAACTCTATGAAATTTACACCACAAAAATCCTCATCCTCCCACGAGTCTATACGTACCAAGAACACTGAAATTGGAGTCCAAATGGCCCCTCAAATTCCCATTTTAAGGTCTCTAAATCACAAGCCCTAAATACCTATTTAAACACTATTTTCCCCAAAGTTTCACCACTAATCCGACCTTTAATACAATATAAACGAGTATTAAGTCTAAGATCCTTACCTCAATGAAGAACTATCGATTTCTCTCTTCAAAACCCTTCAAAAACTTCAAACCCGAATAACAATGGTGAAAGAATGGCCAAAATACGCTAAGGGTTCTTTTTTATAGGTTCTACCCAGTGACACCTGCAGTCCTTTTCTCGCACCTGCGGTCCCAGGTGCGCACCTGCAAAAATGACTTAAGTTCGGACTTCAGCACCTATGACCAATCCTCCACACCTGCGACTCCGCAGGTGCGGTCCAAGTCTCGCACCTGCGACCTTTGCTTACCCAGCCAACTTCCGCATCTTCGGAGCCTTGTCCGCATCTGCGGACTCGCACCTGCGGTCCCCCATCCGCAGGTGCGGAAACACTAGAAGGTTTCCCACCAGCAACTCCAAAATGCCAAAAATCATGCCATTACCCATCCGAACTCAACCTGAGGCCCTCGGACCCCAACCAAAAATACAAACAAGTCATAATTGGTCACCCAGACTTAGTTGAACCCTCGGAACACCCAGATTAACATCGAAACACCAAATCAACCCATGATTCAAGCCTAAAGATATTTAAACTTTCGAAATTCACCAACGATGTCGAAACTACCCAAACCTCGTCTTAATGATATGAAAATTTTCACACACATCCAGAATGACGCTACGAACCTGTTCAAATTTCCGGAATTCCATTCCAACCCCGATAACCTATTTTCCACTGCCGATCGAAAATCGCCAAAAACTAACTTTCACCAATTCAAGCCTAATTCTACACCGGACCTCAAAACTACATTCTGAACACCCTCCTAATCAAATCACCTAAGAAAACTATCTGAGCCATAAAATTCGCATTCTGAGGTTGTTTACCTATAAGTCAACTCCCGGTTGACTTTTCCAACTATTGAGCTCATTTTAGAGGCTAGGTGCCTTAATTCTCACCACGACCACTCTGAACCCGAGTCAACCAACCCAACGCCACACAAAAGAGATGAACCACACAAGCAATGAAGCCAAAATGGGGGAAACGGGCTAAACTCTTAGAACGAACGGCCGGGTCGTTACAATAATATTATCTTTAGCTATAATGCAACTTGCTTCTACCTTATGTTTTTTGGTATAATATGTAGATATGTGTACCTATAGGGTAATAAGTAAATGCTACCCTTTTAAAATTTTGACTTTAACAAAAAAAAACTATATGAGATGCGTGTAAGTAAGATGTCTTCTAATAAAAGAAAGATGAATGAAGACCTAAATGATCACACGATAATCCATCCATATCTTCGTGCCGAAAATAGTGAAAGAAACCTTAGGCGACGTATCGCATGCAGAGAAATGCCATATGATAAAAATGCAGCACTTCTAGAGCGACGTTGGACTGAGTATGCTGCGAGAAAGCGCCGTCTCTCTGAAATTTCTACCGCCAACCCTTCTAATCAAAGTCATTCTTCTTCCTAATCTCAAAGGACGATTCCTGGACAAACTGCTATCTTCATCTGAGACATTCCTTCTTCTTCCCGAAATGGTTGGTTGAAATGAACTCTAATATTCCATTAACCTCTGGCATCTTAGGCTACTCTTAGACAGTTAACATATTTTGAGGTACTGTCTGTTTATTGCACGCTCAACATCAGGAACTTATAATGAAAATTTAACTACTTGTAATGTTGGAGGACGCACCTCAACACAAGTGGATTGCTGAAATATCAACCACCTACCCAGTTGTCCTTCCGTTCTAAAGTAGGTTCTGAATTGTAAATTCTGCGGAACTAGAAGATTTCAATATGAAACTCCTAGCTTTTATTATAGTAACGGTTCAAGAAAATTAGTTTCACAATGCCTACCTTATGAGTTAGAAAGCCTTTACTTTGGCGTGAACAATGAATCCAAACATTTTCGTACTTATATTAGAACATACAACAAATATAATAAGGAATTAGCAAAAAGAACTCAAGGTATCTATACATTAGAGTTCAAGGACAAATGTACCATTTTATAAATTACCTCACCTCGGGTATAACAAAGCCAAAAATTTGCAGCTTTATATTTATGACAATGATGATGATATAGTTAACAACATGGCCTTTTCAGAAAAACTTGACAGGTCGATTATTGCATTAATGAACATTCCAAAAGTTAATCCATACTCTATGTATTTAAAATCTTTGACAGGCATTCCAGATTTATCTAAGATCTACATTGCACTTAAGTGTGATTCTATCTCGGACCAACGAACATATAATTTACCCAACGTATTAGAAGTCTCAGCTAAATGGGTTGACGAAAAGTTGGAATGTTCTTTATCTACACCCCATATTCGTATCTACACCCATAGTAGTGGCGGACTCACGTGGAGTCGAGCGGGCTCAGCTGAACCCGCTTTACCAAAAAATAATATTGTGTATATATATAAATTACGATTAAAATAGCGTAAATTTTGTATAAATATTTTATTTGAACACACTTGACAATTATTATTTTACGACTAAAGTTATATACTTCTAAGATTGAACCCGCTTGCATAAAATCCTGGGTCCGCCACTGACTCATAGTAATAGTAACCAACTGGTTCACTATTATTATGGCCGCTACGACCCATCATAATATCCTTTTTTGTTTCCCTATGGTGAAAATGGATTGCATTGCGGCATCCAAAAGGTTCAACAAAAAACTAGTTTATTTTAGAAGTCAATCATTCCAAAAACTTTTGTTGTTATATAAGCCTTCTTTTGCAATAATATTCAAGTATCGTAACCAATAGTTAGAAAATCTTAGTAGCATTGTAGAAACAAATGCATAATATTTCTATTAGACAAACCATCAACACTAGATTAGTGTTGGATAAGTACGTGAACAAAATCTTACATGAAAATAAAAATTAAAAAAAAAGATACTTATAAGGTCGGGTCAATTACACAAATGACCTTGAAAAGAGCTTGTCTTGAACTTTTGACCTTTGAGGTAGGTCACCTGACCAACAGGAAAAACTTCAAGTTTAATAAGTTTTGTCCCATGGGCAACACTTTTGACCTTTAAGGTTTGTCAATCGTTCAGGTAATCTGCCCCGACGGCCAAAAGTTTAAGAGCACCCCTTATGATGTCCTATTTCTGTCATTTTCTGTATAAGGTGTTGGAGACTCTTAATAGTATAAAGCCTTTTGGAGAAAATTCTGCTCAAAACGAACAAATCACATTATGTTAAAAGTATCTTTAAGCTAATTTAGTCCCAAAATTAGTACTAATTCAACTCTTTATAAAAAAGCAGAACCTTCGAAAGTAACAGAATTGCATAGCACACTTCTATCTATATTATAATGAAGGAGATAGAAGAACATGAACTCAGCAATACATAGCAGATCAATTGATGTTACAAATATCGTGAACTAGAGAAGCATTTCTGACTTAAGAGGATGTGCACAGTAACTACAACAGGAAGCAAAAACAAGGAAAAAAACAGGACCACTTAGCATAAAAATAAAGGATCAACTACAAACTCATGCAACAGCTCAATCAACTTTTAACATTGAAGTACTAGAATGTCACATCCCAAATTACCTCTAAACGTGGCTAGCACCCAGCAAAACACCATCCGCCAAGCAAACCAATTCTCTGAGAGAAATACGAACAAGTTCGAACGTAACTAAAATTACTAAATACGAAATTATTATCCTACTTAAACCATAATCTATATATAAAATCGAATGAACACTCAAATAATAAATCCCTAACTCAATTTTCATACTAAGACCGTGGAGTATCTAGCAGAGTGATAGAAGTTTAAGTGACGGGCATACAACTCGAAAGTAATAACAGACCACGAATAAAGTAGTGGCTCATCTCAGCAATAGAATCCACTCAACGAACTCCTTAGACACAAGCCTCGTCCTCAACAACAATATTTGCATGGACATGCAGGTAGGGAGTTAGTTATATGTAAATATAGTAAGATCCTCGACCCACAACTCTTAATACCTCTGGAACAAGTATTAGAAAATACAAACACACAACGAGCACATAAATAATACACATAGAAATTCTTTCAACATATAAGTACTCTACAAGGTCCAAACAATTATTCAATAACAATACTATATATCTCAGCTCAAACTACACTGTGGACTAGTCATAAACGGCAGTGCAGAAAATTAATACACCACAACGAGTGCACGAAAACATACATAATGCCTAAAATTATCACGGCGGCATACACAATTCCTCAAATATATTATGGCTGCAAAAAATTAATTTCTAACGCCCCAACACCATAGCACGAGGCTACACCACATCACTCCAAACAACTGTAGACAATAAATTGCGTCTAGAAAATAAAATCAAGACTGAAAAATATCGCAACAATTGTAGTGTTTTGTTTTAAATATTTGAGTGTTACAATCTTTATAAATCCTCTGATTCTTCTTTTCAATAGTAAATAAATCCAAGAGCCTTTAAGCTTGATCTTGAATATGTAGTTGTCGCCACGAACGATGGTCTTGAATTCAACTAGCACGAACTTTGATTTGAACTCGTACTCCTTGAACCTTGATTTGTTCTTCGTTCTTGAGCTTGAACTTGATTTCTTGAACTTGAACTTGATTGCTTGAAACTTGTAGAGAAATTTGCGGCGTTTGATCTACGAGCTCTCTTTTGCTTCTTGTTATAACTTCTGGTATCTTTTCTAGGTTATGAAGACCCCTATTTATAGTTGTGGGAGGGAAGAGTTATGATAAGAACAAACTCTTTCCGACTAATCAAATTGAAGTGTGACAAGATCGCGTTTGATTGGTCAAAACATGTCACTTGCACACGTAGCGCTGTTTCATTGGCCCTTTAATTTGACTTGCCATGCCTTGTCATTTTGACATGTGGCACAATCCTATTGGAGCTTCTGCTTGACTTGGCGTGCCACGTCATTTCACGTGTGGCACCAAACTGGGCCTCTAGGAAGATGGTATTTTGGGCCTAATGAAATTGGCACTTCATTGTAGCCCATTGAATTTGAACTTATTTATTTAATCCATATATATTGAATTATGTAATTAATCCAATTATATTATCCCAATAAATTTTATTTTGGACTAAAATATCTTTAATTTAAAATATAATCCAAAGTATTTTATGAATTTAAATTCAATAAATTTTGCATGCCTACATATATCCCTACTTCAAGGCTAGTTTGGAGGTAGATATACTAAACTTCGAGGATTAGGCTTGAAGTAATGGTAAATACGTCTCTTTTCTTCTTGTTGTACTCCAACATATCTCATGTACTTAAGTGATTCTACAATAACTTTCTCCAAAACTATTTCAATTGACTCGAATTCCTTTAGCAACATGACTTCCCACTTTCCAAATCCTAATTGTCATAGATATATTACGTACATGCCAAGTGCTGCCGACGAAAAAGGATTTGCATAGATACATAACTGTCATAGATTTCTTTAGCAATATTAGGATTTGCATAAATATTGGAATCCTTTTTAAGGTCAAACAGTAATTGCCAGGTGTAAAAATCTTTTTATGCGTTTTTATCTTCCAAGGCAACCAAGTCCTAGTGGAACTTATTCTTTTGCTTTTCTAATTCCAGTAGTCTTAGGAAATTTTGAATCAATCACGGCCCCTTTATCACGTCTGTATTTATTACCGCAAATTGTACACCTTCAAATAGGATTAGAAAACCTTTCCTTGCCTTATAACGTAACCTCTTCGAATTAGGAGAAATAATTGTGTCTCACGCCGGATTTTTCTTTCCCATAGCCTCCTTGAAGTATCTATATAAACCCCATATTCTCACGTACTATGAGCATCAATCATCAACTTTTGTATATTTCTTGGAGTTTGTCCATAAATAATTAAATGAAGGTAATTCCTTCTTCTTTTCTCGTGCTTTTCTTCATTTGTTGTCTTTTTTTTTTGTAGGTCAAACAAGAAGGGTGCATTCTTATTTAACAAGATGATACATGCATAAAGAAGACAATCTTGGGGTGTGAGGGGAGAGATTACTCTCAATGTCACCCGACTATCGGAGAGATTACTTTCAATGTGGAGATTACTCTCAATGTGCCCCAACTATCGGAGATATTACTCTCAATGTGGCTCGACTATCGGAGCTATTACTATCAATGAGGCTCGACTATCAGAGAGATTACTCTCAATGTGCCTCGATTATCGGAGAGATTACTCTCAATGTGCCTCGACATCGGAGAGATTACTCTCAATGTGACCCGACTATCAGAGAGATTACTCTCAATGAAAATTTAGTTTCTTTTAAAGACAAACCCACGAAGAGGCCAACTTAAGGTACAAAGGTACTTATATGTCCACCTTAAGATTGGAAAGTTATAAAGCTTCAACTCGAAGACGACGTTGACTTGAACACTTGAAAAACTTTGAAGATTTGGCGGACTTTGCAGACTTCAACTCGAAGAGTGATTAACTATTAAAATTCAACTTGAAAACTTAGCAGACTTGAAGACTTCAACTTGAAGATTCGGAGGGTTTGAACAATCAACTTTATGAGCGGTGAATTTGAAGACTGAAACTTGAAGACCTGCGGACTTGAAGACTTCGAGGGCTTAAATATTTCAGCTTCTCTTTTTCTTTACATTGTCTCACTTTTATCTTAGTCGCATAATTTTCAGCTTTACGCGCTTGTAATGAAAGATTCATATCTTGTCATGGGAGAGTCCAAATAACGAACCATTTGATTTCTCGAAAATTGGACTTCAATATTTAAAACATGTCCAAAACTTAGAATCAAACACCTTCAGAATCGACCCAGATAATATTTTGAAACCAACTTTAGATTCCACCACGTAGAAAATTTCATATTTATGCAGTCTCACAAAAAAATCATATCTTAGTGTAGAAAAGTCAAAATCACGAACCGCTTGATTTTTTGGAAACTTAACTTGCAAATGTGTAACATATCTAAAATGAAATATCTAATGCCTTAAGTATAGAATCAGATAATAGTTTGAAATCAATATTAAATTCTGACGCGGTGACATTTTAGATTTGCGCAGTCTCACCAAAAAATTCACATCTTCATGTAGGAAAGTCAAAATCGCGAACTGTTTGATTTTCTGGAAACTTAACTTTAAAATATATAACATATCCAAAAATATAAAATTTAATACATTAAGTATAGTTTCATATGATAGTTCGAAGTCAATACTAAATTCTGACACGGCGGCGATTTCAGATTTGCGCGACTTCATCAAAACTTTTGTATCTTGATGAGGAATGTCAAAATCAAGAACCGTTTGATCTATTGGAAACTAAACTTAAAAATCTAGAACATACCTAAAATATAAATTTTAGTATCTTAAGGATCGTTTATATGATAGTTTGAAGTCGACTTTGGTTTCTAATATGCCAACAGTTCCAAATTAGCGCGACTTACCAAAATTTTGTATTTTGGTGTGGGAAGCCTCGAGATCGCAAGACCTTTTTAATTGCCAGAAGTTTAAATTCAAGAGATTCATTCTCACCAAATATCTTGGGTTTAAGTCTCACTGAATTTGAAATGTCGTGAAGGCTTGCCAAGAAAACAATTTGAAGGTTTGGATAACATGAAGGCATAACGAATTCCCAGACTTCAATGCAAATGCTTGGCAATATCCTAAAATATATTAATCAGTTTATTGAAGATACCAATTTACCATAGCGGCTTCACTCTTTAAATCAAATAGGATCCAAAGTTTAACAGAAGAATGGTATCTCAGCTCGATTTTCAAGTGCTGATTGAATGAATTACACTCCATCGGTGTACTTCGTTCGGACAACGATTGGGGGATTATGTATCTTTTGAACTTATGCGACTGAACTCAGAATGAAACTCTAAGTTTCCTACGTACCTCGGTGAAGAGGATCAAGTCATACCATAGTTCAGAATAGGTGAATTTTTTTAATGTCCTAGCTTTTGCCTAGGCCGCCTCTTTCGAGGTTTTCAACCTAGCAGACTCTTTCTTCTTTTTTTTGGGCTGTACAAACTTTATACTCTTGCAGGATAGGAGTATAGGAACATGCAATTTAGGCTCTTGCGTCAAGAAGCGTTGCAACTTCAAGGATAATACTTCTTCAAAAACTTGCCATTGATAGGGCAAATTCTCATGCCATCTGCATCAACCAGCTTGTAAGCCCCACTTGAGTAAACTTCTTGTACGACATATGGCCCATCCCATTTTGATGTGAACTTCCCTACAATTTTATGGGAATTAATAATGGGTCTTCGCATGGCAAGGACTTGATCTCCTACTTGAAAGGATCTCGGGGGAACTCTTTTGTTGAATACGCGAGACAATCAAGCTTGATAACGTTCAAGACTCTGTTGAGCTTCAAACCTTTTCTCATCAAGAGCCTCCAACTTTGCTAATCGAAGTCGACATTTTCTTCATCATCGATGCCTTCTTGAATAGCTAATTGTAATGAAGGTATTTGACGCTCGAGTGGCAAGACGATTTCAACTCCATAAACGAGTACATAAGGGATTGCTTGTGTTGGCATGTGGTGAGTTGTCCTATATGCTCACAGAGCTTCCTCCATACGGTAATTCCAATCCCGTTTGGATTCGGAGACGACTTTCTTTAATAAGTTGCACAGAGTCTTGTTGAATGCCACGGCAAGACCATTGGCGGCAGCATTGTACATTGAAGAGTTACGTTGCTTGAAGCCAAATTGATCACAAATATTGTTCATCAACCTATTACCGAATGGATTTTCGTTATCTTTTATTATGTAATGAGAAATGCCAAAGCGATAGATTATGTTTACTCAGATGAAACTTGTAATATTTTCCTTCTTTACCTCCTTAATAGCAACAACTTCAGCCCATTTTGAGAAGTAGTCAGTTGCAGCCAAGATGTATAGGTGCCCACCAGAGGACTTTGGCAGTGGTCCAACAAAATACAATCCCCAAGTGTCAAACGGCTAGGTTGCAACAGTCTCGTCCAACACTTCAGGAGGTTGATGAATAAAATTCTCATGGAATTGACAAGCCTTGCATCTTCGAGCGTAGTCCAAGCAATCTTTTGCCATTGTTGGCCAATAATATCTCATCCTTTTTATATGGAAGTGGAGCTTTGGTCCAGACTAGTGTGACCCACATACCTAAGAATGTGCCTCGTTCAAAGCTTGGAGTGCTTCTTCTTCCCTTAAGAATCACAAGAGCACTTCCTCGAATGACCTTCTGTATAGAGTATTTTGTAGTAAAGGAAGCGAGGTGCACGACGATAGGTTTCAGTCCTTCTCCTAGGATTTTCTGGAAGTATCCCATAGCATAAGTAATTGATAATGGGTTGTCGCCATTCTTCTTTCTGAACTTCAGAAACATCGACAAGATGCTGGAGTTCATTTTCTTCACCTTCAGCCTCATTTAGCGATGGTACTATCCATTTTTGGCAGACAGTAACTTGCGCTTGATCAGGCTGGGTTAATGCTGAAGCTAGGACAGCTAAAGCATCAACCTTCTTATTTTCTTTCCTTAGCACATGTGGAATAGTCACATCATCTAGCCACCCCATTAACTTTTTAGGTTAATCATGATATGCACGTAGTTCAGGCTTCTTGACCTTGTAACTACCTAGAAGTTGATTGACCACTAACTAAGAGTCACCAAGACTTGCAATCGCAAACGCGTCATTTCGACAGCCATTTCAAGCCCAAGTATTAGTGCTTGATACTCAACAATGTTGTTAGAGCATAGTTGCATGAACGTGACAAATACTACTCAACAAAATAGTAGGGCAAAACATCACCTTGAGAAGTGACAAATACTACACCAGCACCAACTCTCCCATGATGTACAACACCATCAAAGTACATCTTCCATGGAGGCTGAACTTCAATGACCATTGCATCCTAATCAGGTAGTTCGTCAGTTAGCTCCCAATCATCATGTAGAGGGTGATCTGCCAAGAAGTCCGCTAAAACTTGTCCTTTTATAGACTTTTGAGGGATGTACACGATTTCAAATTGTTGAAACTGGAGGTACCGCCTTTTCTAATCGATCACTAAGAACAATTTTTGACATCACGAACTTGATGGGATTTGCTCTAGAAACATGACAAACAACATGAGCTTGAAAGTAGTGCTTCAACTTTTGAATTGAGAAGACTAGCGCCAAACACAACTTTTCAATTGGAGAATAATTCAACTCGTTTGGTGTCATCGTCCTGCTCAAGTAGTAAAGAGGGTTTTCTTTCCCCTCACTATTTTCTTGGGCCAACAACGCTCCAACAGACCTTTCTTGTGCTGAAATGTATAGTATTAGTGGCTTTCCAAGTATAGGGGCTGCTAAAATCAGAGGCTTCATCAAGTAGGATTTAATGCTCTCGAAGGCATTGCTACACGCTTGGTCCTATTTGAAAGGGACACCTTTCTTCATAAGGCGACTGAATGGTTGGCACCTCCCAGCTAGGTTTGAGATGAATCTCCTAAGGTATGCTAACTTTCCTTGCAGACTTTTCAATTCGTGAATATCCCGAGGTTCGGGCATTTTCAAGATTGCATCTACTTTGGTTTAATCAATTTCAATCCCTCGATGTCGGACAATGAAACCAAGGAACTTTCCGGAAGTAACTCCAAAGGCGCATTTCAATGGATTCATCCTAAGTTGGTACCTTCTAAGCAACTCAAACACCATTCTCAAGTCTTTCAAGTGGCCGCACCTCTTTCTCGATTTTACCACCAAGTCGTTCATATAGCATTCGACATTTTTGTGGAGAAAATCGTCAAAAATATTCTGCATAGCGCTTTGATAAGTAGCACCAGCGTTCTTCAAGCCAAAAGGCATTACCCAGTAATAATAAATACCCTTGGGGGTGCGAAATGCAGTAAGCTCTTCATATTTTGGTGCCATGCGAATTTTGTTATAGCCTGATGAACCGTCCATAAATGACATTTCCCCGTACTTAGTAGTAGCATCGATCATCAGCTCTAGAATAGGAAGCGAGAACTCATCTTTCGGGCACGCATTGTTGAGATCCCTGAAGTCAACGCATACTCGAATCTGGCCATTTTTCTTACTTACAGGGACAATACTTGAAACCCATGTCGGGTATTTAACTTCACTAATAAGATAGCTTTGATGAGTTTGTTAACTTCGGTTTCAATCAAGGGAACCAAGTCCGGCCTAAAGCGCCTTTGGGCTTGTTTAACATGGCGAGCACCATTCTTTACGGCAAGGTGATGGACTGCTACTTTTGGGTCCAAGCCAGACACTTTTTAAAAGCGGATCAAATATGGATAAGAACCATATTATCCATTTAGAAAATGGATAACCAATGGGTCTAATTTTTACATTTATAAGGTCTCAAATTGGAGGTTTCTCAAGTTAAGGAGACTAAGAATTCTTCTAAATGTGATCATATGCAAAAAGTCATGGATAATATGGTTACCCATATTATTCGTCGATTAATCTATTTTTTATCCGTATTAAATATGGATCGGGTCGAATAATTTACCCTTTTTCATTACTTGTTTCCGTCCCGAATCATATTCGACCCGACCCAACCGTTTACCACTCCTACATTTAATCAATAAATAGAGTTGGTTGCTTTGGTATATATTGAATTGATTTTCTAACGTAAAATTCAAAAAGAAAAGTTCAATAAATTGTCAAATTATAAAAAGTAAATATATGGCTATGTTGTTCACTTTTATTTTTTTAACTTTTAAGAGCTCAACAGAACATAGAGGGCATGAAGTAAAATAAAGAGCAGAGGGACAAATGATGTGGTTGGCTTTAGTTTTTGTCTGTATCAACTTATACATAATTTTGGGTCCGCCACTATTTATAATCGACCAATTTAATTTATTCACTAAGGTTTATGTAATAAACCAAATTACTAATTATTTATGTACATACTTAAATTTGTAACAAAGTTCTGAAAAAAAGTTAAGTTGTCAATTCGAACATTTAACCAGCGTTCCAGAAATAAAATTTGTTCGTCACGTGTCGAACGAACCTTTTCCAACTTTTCTTATTCTCCTTTGCGGGTTTGGTTTAACTTTTCTCATGCTATTACAAAGTGACAAAATTCAATTGCAAAATCCAAAAGGGAATTAACCTCATGTAAAAGTGACACTTCATTTTATGTGTTATTTTTTGTTTCTAGATATTCAAATTATGTAAATTCAATATTGCAAAAAAAAAAAAAATTATTTATATTAACATGAGATAAATTATAATATATAATAGTATTTTTTCGTATGGTTTTAAATATATTTTAAATTTAATTTTAAAATATTAAGTTAATCTAAATTGATTTAAATTTAAAGATTAATCAAACTAAATTGACTCTGAAGAAGCATGCCACATGAGATGGAGGGAGTAAAAAAAAAGTCACTAGTAAGCATAACTATATATTCGTTCGACCAAATTTATGCTATAGAGAAAAATTAGGAAAATGTTATTGCGGCTAGCGTTTGACAATAGATTATCAAATTTGTTTCGAAAAAATTTATTTGGGTAAAGTTTGGTTTGAAGATGAAAATGTATTTGGACATCAGTTTTCAAAACATATTTTTCAAATTTATTTTGGAAAAACATGAAACATGACTTATACTCACAAGTTCAAAAAAATTATCTGAAATACTCAATAGTACATTCATTATAATATCGCAAACCATAGTCTTGAACATAAATAAATTTGGTACAAAATTATCATTTTTATAATGAACTACATGATATACTATCAGATGACCGAAAAGATGAAGTTACATTATTATAAAATACTAAATGGTGTGCTATTTTATAAAGTACAAAAGTTTGGGGCAATTTTTAAAAAATCTAATAGTGATATTTTGGCTCAAAACCAACTATTGAGCTGGTTTTGGAATTACGCCAAAACATAAGTAAAATCTATGACCAAATATACGTTTGTCAATTAAAACTCAAATTTATGATCAAACGGGTCGGAGATAACCTTGCAAAACATGTGTGAAATTTGATATGGATTGGGCACAATAATTATAGATGGGTGAACCGTGAACCTAAGATAAATTTAGAAAGAAAAGTCCTTGTCTCCTTTTGCCCTTTTCAACTACGTACACTCCTACAGTGGTTGCACATGAACGTAACGCAGGACTGAAAAGCCTAGTAATTCTTTCTTTTTTTTAGATTATTGGTGCCAGAAAAGTACTATTCAAAAATATACAAGATCACGAGCTTTTCTTTTTGCCTTGTGTTGATTGGACATAAATTTTTTTTTCTTCTTCTTTTTTTTAAATTTCTTTTACTTTTTTTTGAAATCAGCGTTTGTTCATAAAATTTTCAATTTTTCACTTGAACATGCATTTTGGAAATTTTCGAAAATTTAAAAAATTTCAAAAAACTATTTTTCAAAATTTTCATTCAACTCACTCACAAAACTTCAAAAACAACCCAAACTTAAAATTAATGTCCAGACACAACTCTAAAATATCATTTTCACTTGAAATTTTTCTTCACCATTTTTAAAGTTTTACAATTCTTATGTCCAAACGTCTACTAAGTATCATACATACTAAAGAAGGGAAAATATTTAAATTTGTTCATATATTCTATTCGAAAATATTTAATTTGTCATCCATTGAACTGTGGGGGTGTACAAATAACCACTAATAGAAGTTGTCTTTATTTTAAAGTCAGTGTTTTAAATGTATTTATTCTTTAACCATTAGTTTAATGAACTTTTACCTGATTGGACGAAAATACCCTTATGCTATAACTTCTCAAGGAGGAGGTTGAACGTGATAGACATCCTTTGAAGATATTTTTTTCATCTCATTCAATTTGACATATTTCTTTTGTATCCAATTTATCATATTCATAGGGATTAGCATAAGCTTTCGCATTATACCTGATTCTAATTGATGATCATTAGAATATATAAAAGTATTCAAATTAAAGCTGGTTTAGTAATACACAGATTATATTAAAATTTAGACTAAAATTATTCCAAATAACTATCAAGAAAGCTAATAAAAATAAATTTAACTCTTAGTAGCAGTGAGATTTCAACTGCTAGAGTGGCAGTTGGGTTGATTAGAGGGAGTTGATGCTATTCAATTGCATAAAAGTATACTTATTTATTTGCTCATTGATTTTTTGTTAAACCATACGATTGCACTATCTAAGCAAGTTAGATAAGGACACTTGGTCCTTAACTTCAAGTTTCAAGTTCAAAAGTTAAGGACAACAGTCCTTAACTTCAAGTTTCAAATTCAAAAGTTAAGAACAAGCAGTCCTTAACCTCATGTTTCAAGTTAAAAAGTTAAGGACAAGCAGACCTTAACTTTAAGTTTCAAGTTTAAAAGTTAAGGATAATAGGTCCTGAACTTCAACTTTCAAGTTTAAAAGTTAAGGAAAAGCAATCCTTAACTTCAAGTTTCAAGTTCAAACTTATAGTTTTCAGTCCTTAACTTAAAAGTTCAAGTTAAAAAGTTAAGAACAATGGGTCCTTAACTTATAGTTTTCAGTCCTTAACTTTGAGATCCAAGTCCAAAAGTGGTATATCTTTACTCAAATAAGTGGGCAACGAATATCTGGAAAATTTGAGAAACATGGGCAATCACATTCTAATAATGATATTTCAAGTCTTTAGAAACATTAATGTGTCATCTCATTTTGAATACCCAAAATTTCAGAGAAGAAACGAGAGCTTAAGTGATGGAGAGAAGAGCAGGTTTTGAGATTTTGATAATGAAAAAAGGGTTGAAAAGAAAAGAGATAAAGAAAGGGTAAAAACGCTTATTCATATTAATTATAACAAAGTAATGACTATATATGCTCAGCATTAAAATTACTGGCCAAATACTAAATAGCATCTTAAAAACTGGCCACACGCCATTTCTTCTTGAAGTTTTGATCTATTTATATCTTTATTATTAACAAATCGTCTTATATTTTAATTTACTTTCCCGTTAATAGAGCTCAAGCAATAAACTCCGCATATCCAGGTTAGCTCCAAATTTATCCTTCAACTTTTGAAAATGGCATAAAATTTTCTCGGATTGGAGTTCCATCAAGGGTCAAGGATAAAAATAAGATTTCTGTTTTATAGACAAGGTAATATTAATTAGACCGAAAGTCTAACGGAATCAGAAAATTGCTCAATTTCGGACAGTACCAGAAAAATGTTTTGACCATTTTCCACTAAAGAACCAAACATAGATAATTTGACTGGATATTTTGTACAAGTTTTTTGAATTTATTCAAAATACTTTTAAGAAAGGCCTTTTCTTTAACAGTATAAATCTTGTTATAAATGTTAATTTCCTCAATAGTTTTTAAAAAAAAGAATCTTTCTGAAATTTTTTTTAAAAAGATTTCAGGAAAAGAAAAAGAAAATAAAACGAGAAAATGATTATTCAAAAGAACATGGGATGATTGATTTGGCATTTCCTTCTTTAAATATTTGATTTTACATTTAAGATGTGTTTGGTATAACGGAAAATGTTTTCCGTGGAAAATGTTTTCTTGAAAAATAAGTAATAATTTTTTTCATTTTTCGGTGTTTGGTACGCAAATTAAGGAAAATGACTTCTCAAGAGTATTCATAAATAATTTAGATATAATAAACATGAAGTCATAAACTTTCGAACCTACAACCTTCCGAACACACAAATTTCATAAACTTCTGAACCGCTAAACTTTCGAAACCGCGAGATTTCGAACCGTAAACTTCCAAATAAATAAACCTCCAAACTCATAATTTTGGAACTTGTAAAATTTTGAACCTTTAAACAGAAAAATTAAAAAACTAAAACTGAAAAATATATTAATTTTTTTTTCGACGTGGGGGAGGGGGGGATAGAAAACGAAAAATCCTGCGGAGGCAAGAAAATCGTTGATTGTTCATGGTTGTACAATAATTAATATTCACCAATAGTTTGAATTATTGATAAGGTACATCTTTCAACTAAATTTTGAATATTTAGTTTTTACAAGAATTAAAAAGAAAACCACCGAAATATGCAAGCTATTTTCTGCCACATAAACATCAAAATTTAACAAAGGAGTAGTATTTTGAAGGAGATCATTTTTCATAAAAAGAGCAAATATATTAATTTTATTCTCTTATGAGTTACGGACGAAGTTCATCGAAATACTATTTAATTTGCTAATATATCTTTATTAAAATTTAGTATAAAATTTTCCAAAATATTTTTCATTACTTCCCAAGAAAACATTATTTTAATGATTAATGGCTTGTATTCCAAATACTTCAAATGGAGTAGTAATCAACCTTGGATTCCCAATTAGTCCTGAACACTTTGATGATTATTGAAGGAGCTCCACTATGGTACGAAAAATGGATGTGTAATTATCTATGGGTACCTATGCCATACACTATATATATCACTCTCCACCACCTTTTGTCATCAACTTTTTATAAGTGACCATCAAATGATGTAGTACAATGGATGTGACTGCTCTTTCTTTAATTAAAAGTCCCGCATTCGAGTTTTGAGTATGAAAAAAGAGAAATTTTGGGTATGGAAAAATAAATATCAAATACCATTAAAAGAAACTTAGTTATTTAATAATTTTATTGTTTAAGCAAAAAGAGGAGTTGTCACATCACATGAGCTTTTACTCTTAATTAATCAAGCTAATATAGATAAAAAAAATCGTTATACATGCTTAATTAAATCGGTTAAGAACAATTTTATTATTTGTTTCCCTTGTTATTTATTAATAAAATTAAATGGAATACACATCTTTTATTTATTTGTATGATCATTTCTATAAAAAGGCTTCTGCACACCAAAATAACATACTATTAGCAGTAAGCACTCTTATGTAATGTACGCTGTTAGCTGGTCAGAATAAATTATGTACTCTCGTTGTTGAATATTCATAATTCTGTTGTAGGCATATAAATTTTATTGGAATTAAATTCGTAAAATTAGGATATATTTTAAAATTTAAGATATATTAGTTCAAATAAATTTATTGGACTAATATAATTGGATTAATTGTAAGCCCAATATATATGGATTAAATAAAGGAATTTTTACATTCCTATACACTATATGAAATTATATTACCATTCCTATCCAAGTTTTACTATAATTACATTTTATATACCCAATTACCATTTATGTACATTTTAAGGGAATTAATAATAATAATTAGTGTCCTAAAATAACTCTATCTTCCACTCCCCCCACGTTTCTCTCTCCACATCCCACCCTCTCCCCCACGTATCTTGCACTCACCCACGATTCTACCATTGATAATCATTAAAAAACTTTAAAACTTTGAATTCGAATTTGAGTTTTCAAAAAATATTATTTGTTTGAATTAGATGTTGTTGCAAAGAATTCAGAATTCTCTCTATGCCTATCTCTATCTCTCAATTCCCAATTTCAATAAGAGAGCAGCAATTCCACCATTGACAGCCATTAAAAAGCTTTGAAGCTTTGAATTCGAATTTGGATTTTCAAAAATCATTATTTGTTTGGATTGGGTGTTGTTGCAAACAATTGGGAATATGATTTGGCGTTTATATCTCAATTTTGAGGGTATTTTGGTGAAGATTAAACTCGTTTTTGGCTGATTTCATATTGGAACTAGAAGAAGAAGAAGAAGAAGAAGAAGAAGAAGAAGAAGACATGATATACATTATATTTACGAAATTGTAGTAAAAATGTAGGNGAAATAATGTGTGAAAGTTATAGATTAGTTGTAGATAAGTTGTATAATATATAATTAGTTGTATGAAATTTGCTTTTACTGTGTATAAATTAAATACAAATATACAAAAAATATATGGTATAAAATTATATTTAAGTGGTATGATATTGTAGTTGTATATAATAATCTTTTCTAAATTATGAACAACTTTCAAAACTCTGTCCTGAGGAAATGAGAGCTTTGTTATACTGCTCTGCTTGCATATTCCCCAGTAAAAAATATTCATTTCTTCTGAATCATCATCAGTAAGTACTAAATATCCATTTCTGCTGCTAAGGTATGTTGTTGTTGTTGTGATGGAGTTATTGATATTTTGTTTAATATTCATAAATAGTCTTGTTTACTGTGATGAGATTCTTGTTGTTTCATTTAATGTTCTTAATAGTGCAAAAATTGATTTGCCTTTTACACACTCAGAATTAGTTCTTACTGTGATGGAGTTCTTGCTGTTTTGTTAATATTCATAATAAAGCAAATGAGATTCACCTCATGCACACTTGGCATTAGTTCTGTTAACTGCTTAGAATTAGTTCTGTTAACTGATGAAGTTTGCTTGTTTACAAATAGGAGAATGAGACAGATACTGAAACTGAAATCGAAACAGAAGCGTCGTGGGGTGGAATTCTTATTCTAGATGATTCTCGTGTATGTGAAATCATGAACATGAAGATTTTTGTTGATTCAGGTTCTTATCTATTGACCCTTAACATCCCTCGCATATCTCCAAACAGGAAAGAGAAACAAGATAGTTGCTTACTTGATATTTTGTGATTCACTCTTTACCCTTACTCTTGTTTTTGAAATTGAAAATCAAATTCTCTGATTTGAAATCCCTTTAGGACATATTTTCAATCTTCCATATTTCTCCCTAAGCTATTAATAAACCTATGAATGCAGACTCTGATATGCGGCTGGCCAGGAGGATACGACGAGATACTGTTGAGAGGAACAGAAACATCCAATACGTGCTAGACCAAGTTAGTATTTTTTTTTGCACTCAATGCTCCTTTATGGATTTTCTGTTGCTCCTAAATTGTATGGGTGTGGGTGGAAAGAATGGGAAAGAGGATAGAAAAAAGAAAAAGGGTGTAATTACATCCCTTGATTGTAGGAACAAATAATGGATTGGGAGCCTTTTAAGGTGGATTGTATATATTTTGTAAACAAAACTTGTTTATGTGGGAAAATTAACTAAACACGGACATTAAGGGTAATAAAGTATTAATTAGTGTATAGGAATGAAAAAATTCCTTAAATAAATAAGCCTTAATTCATTGGGCTAGTCCATTTAGTTGGCCTACAAATGATGAGCCTTCTTTATTAGGCCCAATATGCCATCTTCCTATAGGCACAGTTTGGTGCCACGTGTCAAATGACATGGCACACCAAGTCAAGCGGAAGAGCCAATAGGATCATGCCACGTGTCAAAATGACAAGGCATGCCAAATCACATTAAAAAGCCAATGAAATTGCGCCACGTGTGCAAGTAACATGTTTTGGCCAATCAAATGCGGCCATGTCATACTTTAATTTGATTGGTCGGAAAGAGGTTTGTTCTTATCACAACACCTCCTTTCCACAACTATAAATAGGGGTCTTCATAACCCAGAAAAGACACCAGAAGTTATAACAAGAAGCAAGAGAGAGCTCGTGGATCAAACGCCAAAAATTCTCTACAAGTTTCAAGCTTCAAACAATTAAGTTCAAGTTCAAGAAATCAAGTTCAAGCTCAAGAACAAAGAACAAATCAAGGTTCAAGGAGTGCGAGTTCAAATCAAAGTACTTGCTAGTTGAATTCAAGATCATTGTTCATGGCGACAACTACATATTCAATATCAAGCTTAAAGGCCCTTGAATTTATTTGCTATTCAAAAGAAGAATCAGAGGATTCATATAGATTGTAATACTCAAATATTTGAAATAAAATATTATGATTGTTGTGATATTTTTGGATCTTGATTTTATTTTCTCGACGCAATTTATTGTCTACAAATTTTGGCACGCCCAATGGGATAATCTCTACATCTCATCTCAGATTTTCAATCACCAAATTTCAAGAACAATGAAATGGCTTCCAAGAAAATCAACTCCAGTTCAACTTCCGCCAAGACTGCTAATTCCAGGTTCTATGCTGATGTGGAAAGCATCCTCGATCTTACCTTTGGAAGCTTTGGACCAGTTACGAGGAGCAAAGCAAGCGCATTAGGACAACAAGCACCCCAAGTGTCGTCCGCATCAACCCCTATTTTAAGATCTTCAGCCTCAAAAGGAGCAAGATCTTCCACAAATGTAGCCGAAGAAGGAACCGATGTTGCTGAAAAGATCAAGAAAACTCTTGCTCTGCTTGACCTCTCCAGATCCAAGCACTCTACTGTGGAGGAAAATGATGATGCTTCGAGTGATGGATCCTCCCCACTTACACCATGTAGCGTGAGTCAATCGAGGATCAAATTGTGTGACAATCCATGCTACTCTCCATCGTCCACGACAATCATGCAAGCCATGGTGACAAACACTTCATATGTGCAGGAGCAGTTGGCAAACTTGAAGGAAGCAATCGCTGGCTTGACCAAGTGCATGCAAAATCAAGATACTAGAATTGACAAACTAATAGATAGGGTGAGAATCTTGGTGGAAGAAGAATCCACCCATGCACCTGGAAAGCTCCCAGAGGTTCTAGAGAGTAATTCTCCCCCAAGACAAGTTGCATCCGATAAGGCTATCTCCGTCTCATCTGAAGGGATGATTCCAATCGATCAACTGAAGGAGTTCATCGAATGAACTATTAAAAGAAAGTACGAAGTTTCTACCAAGTCTTTCCTTACACACGCAAAGTCGTACACGACAAGGATCGATATGTTGAAGATGCCTGCTGGCTATCAACCTCCAAAGTTTCAACAGTTTGATGGTAAAGGCAATCCAAAGCTACAATGTTGGAACTTATGGAGATTACCTCGTCAAACAGTTTGTCCGCTCGCTAAAAGGACATGTTTTTGATTGGTATACAGTCCTCGAGGCAGGATCTATTGATAACTGGGATCAACTAGAGCAAGAGTTCCTCAATCTCTTTTATAGCACAAGGCGCACTGTGAGCATGGTGGAACTCACAAATACTCGTCAATGGAAGGGTGAACCAGTTATCGACTTTATCAATCGTTGGAGGAATGCAAACCTCAACAGTAAAGACAAGCTTAGTGAAGCTTCTAGCATATAAATGTGCATCCAAGGTATGCATTGAGTATTGTGCTACATCTTGCAAGGTATCGAGCCTAACACATTTGAAGAACTTGCAACTCGTGCCCATGACATGGAATTGAGCATGGCCTCCGCTGGAAATGAAAGGCTACCCATCTATGAACCTCACAAAGGGAACGACAAGCAAGAAGTCAGAAAATGGAGAAAGTTTGTACCAAGATCTGAAAACAAAGAAGCTATGAATGTCAACACATCACCTGTGAAGTTCATGACGAAGGTGAGCAAGAAGCAGAGTATGAAATCCACTTCGTATCAAGATAAGACAAGTGGAAATTTGACACTAAAAGAAATGAAAGAGAAAGAGTATCCATTTCTGGATTCTGATGTGCCAACTATTTTTGAAGAACTCCTCGAGTTAAATCTCATTGAGTTTCCAGAGATGGAGCGACCAAATGAAGCTGGGAAAACAAATGATCCAAATTACTGCAAATACCATGGACTTGTGAGCCACCCTCTAGAGAAGTGCTTTATCTTCAAGGACAAATTTATGGACTTGACTCGCGAAAAGAAGATTGTTCTTGAAGATGAGAAAGCAAGCGCAAACCAAGTCTCTATAAACTTTGGCTCATTCAGTCCAGACGAATTATGTAGTTTTAAAGAAAGTAAAGATGAAGAATTACTGGAGAAAAACAAAGTTGAAGACGATCAACATGAGGATGATGAAGGTAGGACGTTGGTGACTCGTCGTAGGCGCCACAAAAGGAGCCCACGAAAAGGATCAATGGAACGACCAAAAAGGAAAATAATGGTAAAAAGACCGAGGAGATGGAATCCAGTTAAGCATGTAAAGAAAGAAAAAGTGGAGGTGCACCACCCTCAAAAGCCACGACATCTGGCGAACTTGGAGGATTTCTTGCCATGTTGGTTTCGCATGAAGATTTTCCGTGATGGTATTGAAGCCTCTTGTTGCAATGCTGATAAAGGGGAAGAAAAGAGTGATGACCTACTGTTGACCCATGTCACTGCATAGTTTTGAAGATTGACAAATGGCTGACCAGTTGAACCAGGTCCATCAGAGCACACATCTTGAACTGAATAGCTGGCACATGAACCGTATATGCATAGGAGATATTTGTGAATGTGAAATATCAATGAACCAAGAGATTGTCTCCTAATGCGAAAAGGTTGCAAACTGATGAGAATATTGAATTCGAATTCAACAAGGAAAGTAACAAAAGAAAGGAAGTTGAGTTTGATACGAATTTGTTCACCCAAGTAGAGTTGGACTAGAATTGGACAACAATCTCAACAACTAACTCTATAAATACTCGATGTATTTCTGCTGGAATTCAGAACACACAAAAGCTGAAGTGAATCAAAATCTGAAAGCAAAGTTCCCAATGTTATTTTGCTAGCAGAATCATTGTGCGATTCAAAGGCTACAATTCAATTAGAAGAACCAGTTCCATCTGAATAATTATTGATCTAGTTGATTGTAGTAAGAGTTTTAATATTGTATCTTTTCAGCTTTCATAGAAGCAATTGTAATAGGTACACATTGTTCAAGTTAGAGTTAACTTGAAGCTTGTAGAAATTAGCTGGGGGCTAGTTACTACAAAGGGATTAGAGTTAGCCCTAGGATTACAAAAGAGTTTATTTTGTAAGTCTGTTTGGCTCAGAGTTTTTAGTGAAGAGTTTGAACAAATCCTACTGAGGAGTAGGTCGTGAGTTTTACACCTTTTGATCCAGTTGTTTTCCACGTAAAAATCTCTGTATTTTTACTTTACTGCTTTTAATATTCTGCAACAGTAGAAGTAAGTACATCAAGAAGAACCAGGTTCTTCCAGTTAGACAACAGTCGAAAATTGGGTACCTCACAATTAACTTAGATAATTGTGTGGTATTGACGTCTAAAACATCAATTGGTATTAGAGCAGGTTATCCTTGAAAGGCTAACACCTTGGAGAAGATCAAGATGAGTGCACCACCTGAAAACTGGGAGGGTCAGTCTACTACAAGGCCACCACTTTTCAATGGCCAGTATTACTCATGGTGGAAGAACAGGATGAAGGATCACCTTATTGGAGAAGACTATGAACTCTGGGACATAGTCACTGATGGTCCTCTATCCACCATGAAGAAGATTGCTGAAGGTGTAGAGGTACCAAAAATAAGAGCTGACTGCACTGCTGAGGATCTAAAGAAGTGGGAAAAGAATGCAAAGGCTAAAAAATGACTAGTGTGTGGACTAGGTCCATATAAGTACAACAGAATCCAAAGTTGCACCACTGCCAAGAAAATCTAGGATACTTTGCAAGTAGCCCATGAAGGAACACCTCAGGTAAAAAGGTCAAGAGGTACTCTACTATACTCTCAGTATGAAAACTTCACTATGAATGAAGGAGATACTATCCAAGAGATGTACACAAGGTTCACAACCTTGACTAATGAACTAAAGTCTCTTGGAAGAGTCATTCTTGAAGAGGACAGGGTTGAGAAAACCTTGACAAGGGTCTTGCCTATTTCCTGGGAAAGCAAAATCACTGCTATCCAGGAATCCAAAAATATGGCAACCCTGAGCTTGGATGAGCTGATTGGAAACCTCACTGCCTATGAACTTAGAAGGCAGACAATGAAGATGGATGGTATAAAGAAGGAGAGGAGTCTATCACTAAGAATCACTGAGGGAGAAGATCTGGAGGATTATGAGATGGCCATGATCACCAAAGAATTCAGAAACTTTCTCATGAGGAAGAAGGGCATCTCTAGAGGAGGAAACTACAACAAAGCAAAAGCCCCAGAAAGGCAAACCAACGAGGGATGCTATAAATGTGTTAAGACTGACCATCTCATCAAAAACTGTCCTCAGTGGGAAGTAGAATGGAAAAATGAGAGATTTGAAAGAAGGAACAGGAAGAAGGAACATGTCCAACCCAAGAAAATCACAACAAAGGCTATGGTTGATGCTTGGGGGGAAAGTTCAGATGAGGAATCAGAAGATGGGGAGACTGAAGATCAGGCGCTCATGGCAATTGGAGAATTTGATGAGGAATCACATGAAGAACTAGAGGTAAGTATCTCCCATCTTAAAAATAAAGTAAAGTTCCTATCTAAGGAAAAACTCTCTAAGTTGCTACTTGATTTCATAGATGATTCTGAGGAAACAACCAAAGAGAAGGATAAACTATCTAAAGAATGTGCAATGCTAAAAGAAAAGTGCATGACACTGGAAATCAGAGTCAGTGAATCTGAAAAGAAAAACACTGACTTGTTGAACCAGGTTCATCCACTTGAAAGTGAGATTCTAGAACTAAAGTTTGAAAACTTAAAGCTAAAGCTAGGATCCAGTAAAAAGGTTGTTGATTAATCTCATATCATATTAGAAGAAAACGTTGGAAAAATAAAAGATAAGATGTATGCCAAGGATGAACAAATAAGAACTCTTAATGAAGAACTTGGCAAATTCAAACACGAATTAGATCGAACTTGTAAATGGAATAAATCCTCTGATGCCCTGGTATGGCTTCAAGAGAATCATAGTAGCAACAGGAGAGGGATTGACTTTAGAAGTCAATTGCCCAAGTGGGATCCCAAAAGCAAGTATCTCACTCTCCCTGAGAATAAAATCTGCACCCATTGTGGTAAGACTGGGCACTACAAATATGAGTGTACTACAAAAGATCAGGCCAGTCGAAGAAATGAGAGGTTTGTAGAAAGGAAAATCTGGCTACCAAATTGGGCTAGGAAAAATTTGATTCATCCATTCTGTCATAGAAAAGGACCCAAACTAGTTTGGTTTCTTAAGACTAACCCCTGATTCTTTTGTAGGTTCAAGTGAGAGGAGGAAGTCGAATTTGGTATTTGGATAGTGGCTTCTCAAAGCATATGACTGGGAACATGGAACAGTTCCTTTCACTTGAAAGTCTCAAAGGAGGAAATGTCTCCTTTGGAAACAGAAAGAAAGGTGAAATCATTGGGGTTGGTAAGTTAGGTAAGGATGACACACGTTCCATTGAACATGTGTATCTAATAGATGGCTTGAAATATAGCCTGATCAGTGTATCACAACTGTGTGACAGAGGTAACCTGGTTGCTTTTACTTCCACAAAATGTTTTGTGATTAACCTGCTTACTGACAAGATTGTTTTGCAGGGAAAAAGAATGAATAACATCTATGTCATAGACTTGTCCACACTGTCTGAAAATGAACTCACTTGCCTAAGTGTGTTGGACAGTGATCCCCTCCTGTGGCACAAACGACTTGGTCATGCGAGTCTAACTCAGCTTAACAAACTAGTCTCTAAGGACTTAGTGGTAGGACTTCCTAACATTAAGTTCAAGGAGAACAAAGTTTGTGAGGCATGTGCCAGGGGGAAGCAGGTAAGGTCCTCTTTCAAAAGTAAGAAAATAGTCAGTACCACCAGGACGTTGGAACTGGTTTATATGGATATATGTGGTCCTATGAGAACTCTGAGTAGATGTGGTAATAGATATGTGATGGTGCTAATTGATGATTATTAAAGGTTCACTTGGACCTTATTCCTGGCATCTAAGGATGAACCATTTGATATTTTCTCCTCATTTGTCAAGAAAACTAAAAATCAATTAGGACATCAACTAGCATCAATAAGATATGGCCATGGTACTGAATTTGAGAATGCTAAGTTTGCTAAGTTCTGTGATGAACATGGTGTTAATCACAACTTTTCTTCTCCTAGAACCCCACAGCAAAATGGGGTTGTTGAAAGGAAAAACAGAACTCTTGAAGACATGGCAAGAACCATGCTTCTATCTAGCAAACTACCTCATAGCTTCTGGGCTGAAGTGCTAAACACTGCTTGTTACATAATCAATAGATGCATGACCAGACCTCTGGTAGAGAAAACTTCCT
>ML341375.1:0-60688 GCA_005239505.1 Nicotiana paniculata | reverse complement strand
AACAAAAGTATGTGAAAGAATTGCTCAAGAAATTTAAAATGGAATACTCAAAGGAAATAGACATCTCCATAGCCACAACTATAAAATTAGATATGGATGAACCTGGTTCATCCGTTGATCAGAAACTATATAGATGGATGATTGGGTCTCTATTATATCTCACTGCCAGCAGACCTGATATTGTGTTCAGTGTAGGAATGTGTGCTAGGTTTCAGGCAAATCCAAAGGAGTCCCACCTAACTACAGTGAAGAGAATTTTGAGATATCTGAAAGACACCACTGATTTGTGCCTTTGGTATCCTAAAGGTAGTAATTTCGACCTTGTAGGATATGCTGATGCTGATTATGCAGGTTTCCTGCTTGACAGGAAAATTACTTCAGGCATGGCTCACTTTTTGGGCTCTTGCCTTGTGTCTTGGGCCGCCAAGAAACAAAATTCAGTAGCCTTGTCTACTGCTGAGGCTGAATATGTGGCTGCAGCCTCATGCTGTGCTCAGTTGCTATGGATCAAGCAACAACTCATGGACTTTGGTATAGAGGTTGGATGTATTCCTATTTTCGTGACAACACTAGTGCAATTAGTATGGAGAAGAACCCGGATCATCATAAAAGAACTAAGCACATAGATGTAGACACCATTTCCTAAGGGATAACTATGAAAAAGGAATGATCTCAATCGAATTTTGTGCTACTGACCAACAAATTCCAGATATTTTTACTAAATCACTAAGTAGGGAGAATTTTGAGAGAAACCAACTTGAATTAGGGATGATTAAGATAATCTAATTGAAAAACAAAACTAAAATTGAAAAAAATTGATTTTTTTTGGCTAGAAACACTAACATAGATAATCAACCAGACTAATCATTGGTCAGTATCATGACTTTACTGCCATACTCTCTTGCCATGTATTAATATGATTCCTTAGTTGCTAATGATGTTTTTATATCTTTGTAAATTGAGGCAAATTAAAGACTTTAACACGATGAACCTGGTTCATCCCTGCTGGTTCATTTGATTGACAAGGTACATGCTCATCTCCATACAATTATTGAATTAATTACAGTCACACATGAGCAGGACTCTATCTATATTTGGTTCATTTCAAATTCTTTGTACCTATCCCTAAATGAACCCGTTCCAAAAGTCCCATCGCTACTTAATTAGCCTAGATTAGGGGATTCTTAACTGTCTAATCAATGACACTCCTACATCTATTAGACTCCCACTTGATTAAATATTATGCCGTTGTATAATTCATAGCCACATCTTATAAAAGGGCCATCTTTACTTCCCCTCTTCATAACATCATAAGTCGAACCAAGTTCTTTATTCTTCTCCAACCAAAACTGATCGTCTCTTCTCTTCCAAAATTATTCATAACAATGTCTTCACCACCCCCGCTTCATCTTCCTACACAAACCCTGATATGGGGAAGAAAATTCCAGTTCTAATTCTCCTTCAGTTTACAGTTCACATTCACCAAACAGATCTTCATCCCCCCAAAACCCTCTAGTTCTTGAACCCACTCCTGAACCCACACTTAACCCTACTCCAGCCCCCAGGGCACGAAGAGTAAAAGTTTTGGCCAGAAAATCAGCTGCTTCTGGCTCTCGTGCAAGATTCTTGGAGGAAATTGTTAAAGCCAGTGAGGTTCATGAGTCTGAATCTTCAAGTGAATCCTTCAAATCCGCTAATGAGGATGAAGCACCAGGTTTATCCAGTTCTGAGCAAAGTAATCTTGAAGTTGAATCTGAAACTGCTACTACTGAAAACAGGTTTGTGTTGGTTGGGTTAGTTGTTGATGTAGAAGTGCCGAATAGGCAAAGAAAACTGGGGAAAAATCTTGAGAGAGAGGGAGAAGGAGGTTCTGTAAGGGGATCTGGGGAGGACGGTGCCACGCTGGCTATTTGTGGCCCCGCTTATGTGATTAATGAAGAAGAAGTCACAGATTTAGGGAAGTGTTGCTGGGGAAGCAGCAGTAGGTTTAGAGAGCCTACAAAAATCAACAGATGAACCTGGTTCATCTATCGATGAGACATTGGCTTAGATGTTGAGGAAGAGGGGGAGGTCCTACAATTCCAAGAGGAAAAGAACTTCAAAATCAAAGAAGGTTAGTACCCCAATTCCACCAAAGAAAAGAAAAGTTTCTATATCTGCTGATGCTCCTGCCCCAAAGGTTCGTGCTACAAGAAGTGTTGTTCGACAAGGAGAAGAGGAGTTAGAAAAGGCTCTGAGAGAGAGCAAGAAAAAGAAAGCTACCAAGGGAAAGGCAAAGGTAGGAGAGCCTATTGAGGCTGTTATTAATGATGATGAGACGATGGACCTGGTCCATCATGAGGAGCAACCGGCTCCAATTTTTGTTGAGACACCCAAGCCCAAGAAGGCTAAGGCTTCTTCAAAGAAGTCAGATTCTGTGTCTTCCACACCCTCAAGCACTGCTAAAAGGACCAAGTCCAAGGCCAAGAAAGTGAAGGTTGTTGAAGAAGAAGAAAAAGAAGAAAAAGAATGGAGTGGAGGAGAAGAAGATATCTCTGGTGAGCAATCTGACAAACTCACCATGTTTGTCAAGCGTACTATTCTTAAAGGAAAGCTGGTGAGAGATCTGGAAGAATCCGGAATGATCTTTTTGATGAATGCGCTGAATGTGCAAGGATGGAAGGACATGGTCCTTCACCTGGAAGGAAGGCTGGCAAGGAATGAACTGGTGGAGTTTATGGACAATGCAATTGTGAAGGATGGCAGGGTAACCTCCATAGTCAAGGGAATTCAGATCACATTTGATGCAAAGGAGCTGGGAGAGATTCTGAATATCCCTACTGAGGGCTATGATGATTACACTAGGAAAAGATGGCCTAGTCTCGATGGAATGGCCTCAGCTCTCAACATCACCAGATTCTTTTGTGAAAATGAGAAGGAACCTGAGCCCATACCAGTGTTCAAAAGTGAAATGAAGCCCCAGAACAAGCTATTCTTCGAATTTGTGATCAAGTTTCTGCTGCCAAGACAAGAGCGTAGGCATATCATCAGTTACATGGACTTAACGCTTATGGAGTGCCTGTACAGGGGAAAGCAGATTAATGGCCAGCTTTCATCATTCAGCTCTTGGACAAAGTTGTAAATGGAACCAAAGCACACGCTATTCCTTATGGCTTTATTCTGACAGCTGTGCTTGCCCACTTCGATGTTCCTGTGAAGCAAGTTGAGATGGCTACTGCTAAGGATTATTTTGGGAAGAACACTTTGCTGACATGTGATTATATTGTCAATGTTCCTGAGGATGAACCTGGTTCATGAGGTTGAAGCTGAGCGAGATGCTCTCAGATCTGAACTAGCCAAGGAGAAGGAGAAAAATGAAGGTGTTCTTCAACAAATTCTTTCTCTCCTTCAAGCCAAGACCCCAACCTCATCTGCCCCTTCCCAACCTTAGAATTCCAGAGCCACCAAAAACCCCTCATTGCCCAGTTCGGGTTTTGTTCTGTTTCTGTTTTTTGTTGTTTTGCTCATGGTAGTGACTGTTTTAGTTTTTTTTGTATGGTGCTTGAATTGCGTTCTAATCAAAGAATTCTTCTGTTTTTGTTATTGACTTGTCTCAGTTTCTTATATAACTTACATTTATTGGTTTCTATTGATGATTAATCATGTTTTGCACCTGCAGTTGCCTCAATGGCTCAGAGTTGTAGTGAAAAGTTTTGGAAAGAGGTAACAAAGACTAAAGCATACTAGTTAGGAAGTAAACTGGAAACATATAATAAACAGGACACATCGAGGTTCGAGGTCAGCTAATCATATAAGTCACAGGGAATAAGGGTTGAGGCATAGTAGTTGAGAAAGAGATGGCCAAGAAAAAAATATCAAAACAGAAGCATGTTGATGTCTATAGTAAACTGGATACATATCATATAGAATATAACATGATAACAAAAATTAAGGCATACCAGTTAAAGAGATAGTAAACAGGAAGGTGAAGGCAATTGGAATCCAAGAGTCTAGCCTTGGCTTTCAGCCGGCTAGACAGCGCAACAAATCGAAATGATAGAAAGAACTCAAGTTGTGTGAGTGTAAGTGTGTGAGTATAGGTTGGTAAGCATGAGCTTGTGTCTCAGTGTCTTTGTAAGCATAGGCGTGTGTGTGTAGGTGTTTTTTCTTTCTTTAAAATCAGAATGGTGAAAGGTTTATATAGCATTCAACAGAGTAAACAAATAAGGTAGGAAAATCAAGAGTTCACAAATAAGGTATGTAAATCAATCAACCAGTTAATTAGGGCTAAACCCAATCAATTAATACGACAGAATCCGGGAAATATCACTTAGATTAGGGAGAATCAATTAATAGCCAAGTTTGAGGTTAATAAGGTAAACAAATAAATCCAGAGATCATTTATAGGCCGGTTAAAACAATCAAAACCCATAAATCAGGCTAGTAACATAATTAAGGAAGGCAGTACCAATTATGAGTCACATATAAGAAAAGAATAAATAATAATCTTTCCAGAGATATCAGTTTGAAAAGAAGTACAATTTCAAACCCTAATTAAGCACATAAATCAATTAATTAGTTAACTTAACAGAGCCAAAGTGAACGGGTAAGAACAATGAGATAAATAATCGAATAATGGAAAACCTTAAGCATATCGAAACACAGAGATGAAACTCAAGCAAAGCAATTAGCCGAACAGTAAAGGAGAAAGGCTGGAGTTGAGCATTTAAAGATTTTTTAAAACATTTGTAGAAACCCTATTGAGAATCAAAACCCTAGCTTTAGGGGAAAAGTGAAATCGGTTGATAATAGTGGTCAAAACGAAAGAATCTTAAAGAAAAACTATTAAACAAACCAAAACACGTCAGATCTAAAAAAATCTGAACATATTTGGCCAAAAATAGTTAGGTTTGTACAAAAATTAAACAGAGGTAGAAAAATCAAGTTTTAGATTGGAGATTTGAAGCCATGAAAACACAATAATGATAATACTAACAAACAATGGGTGAATACAGACGGATTCACCAAGAGACTGAGGGATTTGAACCGAGTCTGTTCGAGTCTCTTTGAGATTCCATCAAATAACATGGAAGTCAAAAAACCAGTAGAGATAGGAGGCCGGATAGGGCCTAAGATCGATGAGAAAACCCATGAATTGAAGGGGGTTCAAGTGACGACGAGCTAGGATTAGGGAGAAGGGTGAGAGAGGAGAGGAGGAAAGGAATCATGGGCGGCAGATTTTAGAAAAATGAATAAGGTTTGGGGGGTTATAGGTTAATTAAAAAAGGTAATAATATCCTAGACCGTTGATCTCTGAGATCAACGGCCAGGATTCGATCCGGGGGTTGGGAGGGTTTAAATAATGGGTTACTGGATTAATTTTAATTGGGTTGGGGGTGGGATTTGGGCTATGGTCCGAAATTAAAGAGGCTATATGTTAAATACCCAATTAATTTGATAAAATTATTCATAAAAATAGCTAATAAATGATAAAAAATGCTATTTGTGTATGAAAATAATTTAAAATAATTACTTAATATTATAAAAGTATAAAAGGTCATTTTCGTGTAAAATCAAGTAATTATGCACACATGGGTTATCATTGTAAAGTTATCGCAGTTATAACCTACAAATGTAAATATAATTATGCATAAAATAATTAAAGCTTAATATAGATATAAATGATAAAGTTAAGAAATAAAATTATCATAAAATTATTTGTGATGCAATTAGTAATTATTTATATAATAAAAATACTGGGATAATTTATTAAAAATCCTTTAAAAATGCAAAAATTTATGGAAAAATATTAATTGATGCTCATGCATTGTTTTGGAGATATATATGTATTTTGAAAATAATATAGGGAAAAATTGGATATCAACACCTGCGAACGCCAGCAGGACTACCTTGAGTCTCCAACTGTGAACCTGAGCCAAATCTCTCAGTCAGCCACAACCTGCTCCGAAATTTGCACAAAAAGTGCAGAGTGCAGTATCAATACAACCAATCCCATGTATTGGTAAGTTCCGAGCCTAACCTCGACGAAGGTGTGACGAGGCTACAACAGGACACTCATAATATATGCTACAGTCGATAAATAATAAGGCAGGAAAGGAGAACAGTAATTTAAAAGCAGTAAATTTGCAGAAATAAATACAGAACCTCAGTGTCTTATCAATATCTAGTCATAACCAAATCCTTAGGCGAAATGTAAACCGTCGAATAAATCACACAGTCAGCAAAGAATAAATAAACACATATATTAATGCGGCGCACATCCCGATCCCACCAGTCCTCCCTTATTCTTCCGAAACAATTACAATAAAAGTAAATAATATATATATATATATATATATATGTATATATATATTGAAGTGTGCAACCAGATCCCACCATATATCAATATTAACATAAAAATTCACCTTTATTACTCCATATCAATCCACTTTTATTCCTCATGTTGCGGCGTGCAACCCTATCCCACCGAATAATCATATTCACCCCTATTCCTCCTCATCAATACTCCCTTATTCCTCCTGCTGCGGCGTGCAACCCAATCCTACCATATAATAATAAATTACACATAGCGTACATGAGTTTCATAAAATTCACACAAGGCCCTACTAACACTTGAAATTTAGGGCAAAGCAACCGGGAGTCGTACCAACAATAAAACTCAATAAAATCTATACTACTCAGCGAGACCAAACCAGGATATCACAGAAAAATGCCTACAAGAACAGTTTAAACCAATAAAGGGGAACAGTGATTCTACGGGGTAACATATATCTTCAACAAGGAACACATTATCTAACAGGTAACAATTAGGCATAGAATTACAATTAGACATGTAACAAGTAAAGCAAGAAGGAAACAATATAAGAACGGAAGAGAACAAGTAAAAAAAGTAAATTGACGGCGCATAGGTACTCGTCACCTCACATATACGCCGCTCACATGATTTATCACGTAGCAAATAAGGCAAAGGTTCCTAATCCCTCAAGTCAAGGTTAGACACAACACTTACCTCGATCCACATGCCACTCACTGCTCAAGTACCACTTTTCCTCTAGATTCCACCTCCAACCCACTCGTATCTAGCCATAATTCACTAAATAACATCAAATATTGCTAAAATAATCAGTTTCAATACATAAATTTAGATTTTCCAACATTTCTCCCAAAAAGTCAAAAATCGACCTCGGGCCCGCTTGGTCAAAACTTGAGGTTCGGACCAAAATCTATTTACTCATTCACCCCCGAACCCTAATATGAAATAAGTTCCGGAATCCAACCCCGAATTGAGGTCTAAATCCCCAAATTTGAAAAATTCCCAATTTTCCCAAAAATCCCTAATTTCTACCATGAATGAACAAGATTTATGACTAAAATTCAATGTGTGATGATGGAAATGAAAGAAAACGAGTTAAAGAATGCAAACGTATGCTTTGGTGTTGAATTCCCTTCAAAAATCGCCCTAGGTCGAGTTCTAGTGAAATAAATATGTAATTTGGGAATAAGTCCCGATTTGAGTTCTGTTTTAAACACTGTACGATCGCGATACACAGCGGCCCAAAGGCCTACACGTTCGTGAATTCCTCCTCGCGTTCGCGAAGGCTATGGCCCCCATGGACTCCGCGTTCGCGAACCATTGTTGCGTTCGCGTAGAAGAACTGACTGACTCCTCCCATTGGTCCCTAACACCTCCCGTTCGCGAAGGGTAAATCCCCCATCGCTCCGCGTTCGCGACCCAGGATCAGCGTTCACGTAGAAGAAATATTTCTTCAGGCCAATCTACTCTTCGCGTTCGCGGGAGTACCTTTGCGAATGCGAAGAAAGAAACACCAGATGACAGCTAAAGCCAAAAATCAGATTTTTCTAAGTTCAAAACATCCCGTAGCCTATCCAAAACTCACCCGAGCCCTCAGGGCTCCAAACCAAACATGTACACTAGTCTAAAAACATCATAAGGACTTGCCAATACGATCAAATTGCCAAAAAATAACACCTAGAACTACAAATTTAGTACCAAAACATATGAAATTATCAAGAACACTTTGAAATTACTATTTTCTCAACCGGACGTCTGAATCACGTCAAATCTTTTTCGTTTCTCACCAAATTTCACAGATAAGTTATAAATATCATAACGGACCTGTACCGGGTTCCGGAACTAAAATACAGACCCGATAACAATAAGATCAAACGTTAAGCAAATTCTTCAAAATCATTGATTTTTCTGTCTTTCAATTTTAGTCAAAAATTCATTTCTCGAGCTAGGGATCTCGGAATTTGATTACAGGCATACGCCCAGGTCCCATATTTTACACAGACTCACCGGGACTGTCAAAATACGGATCCGGGTTCGTTTACACAAAACGTTGACCGAAGTCATTAAAATCACTTTTGAAGGCCAAAAATTGTTATTTCTTTAATTTTCCACATAAAGGCTTTCCGGTTTACGCCCAGATTGCGCACGTAAATTGAGGAGGATATAAATGAGATTTTAAAGCTAAAGAGCGCATAATATGACACATAAGATGACCCATTGGGTCATCACACAATTGATGCACAAAACAATATCTCCGAATCCCATAGTCTAAGCGTGAAATTATTTATCTTGTAGCTGAATTAAGAAAGAAACATCCTCTATATTTCCCACATTGATAAAAATTACTCTAAAAGTTGTTTCCATTTTAACTTTCTATAACCACCGTCATAATATCTCACCAGCTGCGATTAAGTAATTCCATACTAACAAGGTAAATTTCACAAATGGTCATATAACTATGATGTTTTTTACCGAAATTATATAATTTTATTTTCTCACATAAAAATATAACTATGATTTTTTTCCATAAAAATCATATAACTTTGTTTTCTCACACAAAAGTCATAAAACTTTCACACACACGAAGTCAAATGTTTTTATCTTTTATTTTTGGTGTAATAAATAATCACCCAATTAAAATAGGATAAATATGAGTATATTTTTAGCCCTCCCAAAAATAATAGCCGATAAAATGTTTTTTATATATGTGTGTATTATAAACATATAACACACACAAAAAAAAAAAAATTCAAATAACGATCAAATTAAAATAAATATTATATTTAAAATAAAAAATACAATGCTAATGGAAAGGACACATAACAAAATATCAAAATACAATGATCTGGGGGGGGGGGGGGGGGGGGGGGGGGGGGGGGGGGAAGCCGACAACGGCTTTAGGGAAATGGAGGGAGCCGATAACAAAATAACGACTTTAAACCACCTCAACGCCTCAAAAGTTCGACTATATAAACCACCTAACGTCTCAAAATAATTTATTCTGCCAAGTTAACATAGAGTGGTGCGTAATTTTTTCTGCAGTTAATTTTCATATTTCTTGTTTCTTTTTCTTTTCAGTTCTAATATTTCTTGTTCCTTTTACTGATTGGATGATTAATATTGAGTTCTCTTTTAGATATATCCTTAAATTGAAGTGGGAGCTTGGTTGTTTTATTTACACTTCTTCCTATACTTTTGGGTTAGCTTTGTAACGACCCGACCGGTCGTTTGGTGTTCTAGGACCCCGTGCCCCTAAATGAGACTTCTCGTATTTGCTTTTACTGATTTATAACTTGCGGGGATGGTTAGTTCAGGATTTGGAGGAGTTTGGAGTGGCGTAGGAACACTTAGTCCCTTAAGGTTAGCCTTAAAGGCCAAGTTTGACTTCGGTCAATATTTTTAGTAAACGACCCTAGAGTCTAGATTTGGAAGTTCCAGTGGTTTGTATGATGATTTCAGACTTGAGCGTATGTTCGGAATGGGTTTTGAATGACTCGGGAGCGTTTCAGCGTCAAATAGTGAAATATGATTCTTTAAGTTCAAAAATTTAGGTTTGGAACGTGTTTTTGTGTTATCGAGGTCCGAACGGAATTTCGACACCGGGAATAGTTCCGTCATGTCATTTATGACTTGCTCGCAAAATTTGGTGTCATTCCGAGTAATATAGGTATATTTTGGCATGTTGAAAGCGAATTCAAGAACTTAAAGTTCTTAAGTTGGATTTAGTAGGTTTTGAGGTATGATTCTTAGATTTAGTGTTGTTTCGGAGGTTCTGAAGGCTCGAGCGAGTCCTTATTTTGATCTAGAATTTGTTGGTAAATTTGGATGGGGCCTCGGGTTGGGCCCGGATGCCATTCAGACATCGCGCGAGGCAAACTAAGCTCTATAGAGCTGCTGGTGCACCAGATTTGGTGCGACCGCACCTACGGTCGAAGCCTCGCAAGTGCGGCCGTAGGGGGGCTGCCCATTTTCCGCAGGTGCTGGCTTATTCCCCAGAAGCGGAGCCGCAGATGCGGGCTCTGTTTTTCTATTGTTAATTTAATTTTCCATGAATTTGTCTAACAAAGATATTTTCATTGTTGTTATTAATTGCATAGATGGGGAAGTTCATACTGATCATGAAGGACCCAATAAGACAAATGCATTCACTGATGCGAAGAACAACCTGCTTCGTCATTGTACGGGGAAACTCAAAAAAGAAAAGATGCACGTACCTTTGAGAAAAAGAAGGTAAAACTAATCTACAAGGCAAAGAAAAGAGAAAGAGATGATAAACACTACTTCCTGATCTGCGCCTATGAAGATGATAATGCAGTTGATGATAATTCTGTGGATGATACTGCTATTGTTGATAGTGTTGTTGTTAGCGAAGATGAGTCCTAACAATTAATGTTAGGGCACTTAGTTTCTCATAATTTTCAATATGAATAATTCTAGAATCTTAAAAGAGAAATGTAAAAGAAATATGTGTAGTGGTTTCTAAATTTCGACAATAAAAAATACTAACATTGTAGCTTGACTACTGAGAGTTTGAGAGTGCTAGAGGTACAATGAAAGGGCACCTTATGCTCACTTCTTGCATATCAACAAAAAAATTGATCGGTCCAGTTCATATATTACACTCTTTCTGAACATCTACGAGTATATTTGTTTTGGGGATGAGTTTTGACATGCATGACCTTTATTTATTTTCTGTTGTTGTGTATTTTAAATATGTGATCACTTAATTAGTATGAAACAAAAGGGAAAAGCCAATTAAAGTGATGAGGAAGAAGAAAACAAAAGGAATGAAGATGACGTAGGAGGATGGACCCAATGATATCTGATGTATTTTTGATGTTTTTCCTTCTAAATGTAGTGCATGTTTATAGGCTTTTGGATATGTCAAATGCATGACAAGTTTAAACAAACCACTCCTCTAAAATTAGACATGCCACTCTGAAATGTTGAGGTGACACATGGTTAATTTGTCAAGAGAGGCTTTTGAAATAATGCCACATGAAAATTAAAGCTTTTGGCCTTAAGCAGCTAAAGATTAGTATAATTTAGTAAGTATTTACTGACTATTTTGCCTAACCAAAAGATAAAACAAACAAAAAACTTAAGCATTCTATTCCATTGAACTCTGGAATATCTTCCTTTGATTTCATAATAATTGATATACAAGTACTCACTTCTTGCAATTAGCACGACATTTCGTGCTAAAGCCATCCTTAACCTGGATATACAAGGACCTATATATATAGATTGTATTTTGATTAAATTGTGACAAAATTACTGACAGAAAAAAAAAGAAAATAAGAAATGGAAAGTATAGTTACAGATCACTTGAAATAAAAATGCTGTCTGTTTGAATAAAAATCTTGAAAAAGAAAATAAAAGATAGAAGTATTGTGTTTTGAAGAATTTACTATTCACTTTTAGTATTTTTTTTAATTTATATATATGAGTATTGAGTCGGGTGGTAGGTCGGGTTGGGTGATCCCTATTTTAACTGGATTATTATTTATTAAGTTGAAAATAAAAAATAAAAACCACAAAATAAGGAAATACCAATAAAAAATTATATTTTCTGATCATTATGATTTTTGTATGAGTTAGTAAAAGTTTTACAATTTTTGTGTGGGAAAACATAGTTATATGACGTTGGTGAAAAAAAGTCATAGTTATATGATTTTTGTGTGAGAACACAACATTATATGACTTTGGTGAAAAAAGTCATAATTATATGACCATNGTGGGCGTAGGAGCTCGTCCCTGAATATGAGAGGAGGAAGGCTTTTGGTGAAAAAAGCCTAATTAATTAACTAAAAATGAAAGTATATAGTAGAGTTCATTATTTAAATGGTCACTTAATTATCTGAAATTATTTAATAAACCATCTTTCTTTCGTTTATAACTAAAAAATCACTTAACTATGCCTATAGCACTCAGAAGGTTACTCAACCAAATTTCTCAAACTTTTGATTGTCAGATACCTATTTTACCCTTTTAAATTATCAACTTTTATCTTTTTTTTAATATTATGATTTTGTTCTGTTTTTAATCTACATTATGGACTTACCTAAAGAACAAATAAGTTTATTTTTCAAATAAAAAAGTTTCCCAGCATACATAATATCAGAACAACAATATAATTGAGAATATTTTTCAAGAATATATAATGTATATATAAAAATATTTTTATTTTAAATAATTATTTTTTATATCACATGCATAGAATATATATATTTTAAAATATTTATTTTCTTTCATTCTCAATTACGTAAATAAATTTTGAGTGTTCATTATTAATATAAAAAATATCATTACTAACAAATTTTATTAATTAATTTTTTTACTATGCTAAACATTTTATTATTCCAACATTATAATGCTTAAATACCATTTTTATTTTTTAATTTATAAATAAAATTTATTTATTCTATAAGTAAGTTCATAATATAAATTAAAAGAGAAAAGAATTATAATATTAAAAAGTTGTAAAATCAAAATAAAAAGAAGACAAAAGTTGATAATTTAGAAGGTAAAATAAGTATATGGTAATCAAAAATTTAAAAAATCTAGTTGAGTGACCTTCTGAGTGCTATAGTTATAGTTAAGTGTAACGACCCGATAGGCCGTTTTGAGAATTAGCGCCGGGATCCCCCTAATAACTGCTTTCCCCATGTCTATTTCTGCTTTTGGGACTTGTTGGAACGTTGAACGGTGAAATTCAGAGAGTTTTTGGACACACAGTCCTTATATGTGAGTTTAAGCTTTAGAAATTGGACCGTAGTTGGAACTATGGGAAGACGGGTCCAGAATGGGTTTCCGTCGACTACGTTAGCTCCGTTGGGTGATTTTGTAGTTAGGAGCGTGTCCGAAATGTGCTTTCAAGGTCTGTAGCAGATTAAGGCTTGAATTAGCGAAAGTTGAAATTTCGGCGATTTCGGCCGATAGATGAAATTTTGATATCGGAATCAGAATGGAATTCCGAGAGTGGCTATAGGTCAGTCATGTCATTTGTGACCTGTGCGTTAAATTTGAGGTCATTCGGACTAGTTTCGATGTGTTTCGGCATCAGTTGTGGATTTTGGAAATTTCATAAGTTCTTAAGCTTGAATCCATGTATAATTAGTGATTTTGGTGTTATGTGATTTGTTTTGGAGGCTCGACTAAGCTTGGATAGGGTATTAGGACTGGTTGGTAAGTTTGGTTAGGGTCCCGGGGGCCTCGGGGATGTTCGGGTGCTCAATGGGTGATGTTTGGAACTTGGAAACAGTTGAACCATTGTTGGTTCTGGTGTCTCGCACATGCGATGGATTTTCCGCAGTTGCGGAAGAGAGGCTCGCAGGTGTGGAATTGGTCAAGTCAACCAGTTCTCGCAGGTGCGGTTGGGGTTTCGCAGGTGCGGAGCCGCAGATGCGGCCCAGTGACGCAGGTGCGACCCCAGGCCTTTTAGTGGGTTTTCGCACTTGCGATGGATTTTCCGCAGGTGCGGAAATCGCTGGGCCGTTTATATCAAATCCGATGGCTTGAAATTCATATATTCTAAAAACAATTTGGTGCTCGGGTGTAGGCGGTTTGGAGTGGGTTTTGAGGAAAGGCTTCATAGGTAACAATTCCTAACCTTATTTTCTTTGTATATCATTAATCTATAGCAATTTCTTCCATGCAATCAATGAATTTAGGTGAAAAATCATGCAAATGTGAAGAAGTTTCCCCAATTAGAAATCCGAGAATTTAATAGGATTTTAACGTTGGTTTTCGATGATTCTTGTTCGAGTGAGTTCATGAGTGAATGAATGTTCTAAATTTGTAACTTTCACTCGATTCCGAGCGTGGGCCCGTGGGACTTTTTGGGCGATTTTCCTTATTTCGCGTATTAGCCTCGAACTTATTAGCTATTTTGATTCCTTAAAGTGATATTACATTATGAAATCGAATTGAATAGATTTGGTCCATTCGGAGTTGGATACTCGTGGCAAGAGCGTGGTTTTGAGTTGAGTAGCGCAGTCGAGGTAAGTGGCTTGCCTAACTCTGTGTTGGGGACTTCCCCTTAGGCTATTTTAATACTGTTTTATGTTGTTTGGGTGCTGTGTACATGAGGTGAGGAGTACGTATGCGGGCCATTGTTGCTAAAACTCCATTTTTTCCCTCCATGACTTAAATCGTTTCATTCCTATTTCACTGTCTCACGTATTGGCTATGTAGTTTAGATTAGGAAGTAGCATATCTGCCTGTTTTACCTGAACTTGCCCTAGTTATTCCTATGGGTACCAATTTGTGGTGTACTCATGCCCTTTCCTGCACATATTTTTCATGTGCAAATCCAGGTACCAGCGCTCAGTTTCGTGGCTAAGGGTCCGAGCAGCAGCTTCTAAGAGACCGAAAGGTAATTTTGCCGCGTCCGCAGAGTCCTTCGAGTCACCTTCAACTCCAGATTTAGATAGATTTCTTTTTTTCATTTAAATTCCCTCTCGTTGTATAGAGCTATTTTGAGACAGAGCTTGTGATTAAAGTGATATTCTGGGTTTTGGGAAAAGTTATATTTTTTTATGCGCCAAGTGGCGATGTTTCATTGTAGAATCACTTATTTCACCTTTATTTTATTGCTTCTATTTAACATGTGTTTTACGCAATTAGGCTTATCTAGTCGTAGAGACTAAGTGCCGTCAGGATGCCTTTCGGAGGGTAAATCGGGTCGTGACATTAAGTGTCTTTGATGTTACAAATGAAAGAAAGGTGATTTTAAAAATGTCGTGACCCAAAAACCACCATTCGTGATGGCACCTAACTCGACCCGCTAGGTAAGCCAACTAACAGAAAATACAATCCAAATGAGATTATAGAAAAATAATAATGAACTATCTTAGCAATTACAAATTGACCCAAGGACTTGTAGTACGAATCATGAGTTTTTAAGACTTGGAATTTACAAAGCTGGTACGAATAAGTACACGTTCTGTTTGAAAGATACAAAAACAGAATAGCAAAATCTAAAACTACCAAGGACAAATGGCAGTTATATCCGGGATGTACGAACATCTTTGGCGTCAACACCAGACATTATCAGCAACTCTGCTCCAAGAGAAAATCTGCACAAATATGCAGAAGTGTAGTATCAGTATAACCGACCCCATGTACTGGTAAGTATTTTGTCTAACCTCGTCGAAGTAGTGATGATGCTTTTAGTTGAAAGATGCTATTTGTTATAACCTGTACATTAGAATAACAATATAGGTAGTTCAAAATATAATAGACAAAAGTACCGTATACAACTCTGTGAGACAATCAACAATTACTAGCAGGAATTACAGTAGAAGATTTACAATCTTTCCTGGTATAAGAAGTGTATCCAAGATATCAAGTCACATGGCATGGTAACACCGCTCGTGCTTCTATCTCATCCTCACCATATATAAATAAATTTATGTAACAAATCAATTAGCACGATAACACCGTTCATGCGTTCAACTCATCCTTTCAAATGTACGTATAACAAAACCAACCATATGAAAAAAACACGATAACAGGAATTACAAATTAGGAAATACGCGAGTAACAATAATGGACAAGGATATACATGTGGGCAATAGTAAAGAACTAAACGGAAAGCATGTGAGTAATAACAACAATTGGAAAGTAAAGGATATCTATGTCAATTAACTAGCATATTGGAGGCCTAAGTACAAATATTACAAATAAGAAGGGAACACATGATCTTTACAAGTTAACAATTAAGGGCGTGAATGACTAGCATGAAGGAATGCTTAAACTAGAGTGTGACAGAACAGGTATGACATGAGTATAATTTTAAAAGCAGGAAATAGGCACGGCATAGGCATGTTAAGCAAGTAAAGAGAAAACGCAACAACAATTGAGATAGAGGTCAAGTACGAGACAATAACAACATAGAACACAAAATATATAATTTTGACAATAACAGCTCAAGGTAAAGGCGGAAATGTATACACGAAAAATAGATATCACATCATAATGCATGTTCCTCATCCTCACCTGCACGGAAACACCCTTCATGCCATGACCTCAAAATATATAAAGCATAACAATATAAATGAAATGGCACGGTATCACCCTTCGTGATTTTACTTTCACATGATATGTGTTACGCGGAGCCTTCCTGAGATTCCTTGGAAGGGCGACATAAGGCTAAGTAACTAATGTCAGTGGAGTTGTTGTCCGCCAACTAAGATCCCCTCAGTACGCTAGACGAGATTGTCAGTGCCGTACGGGAAAACCAATGTCAAGAACAATTGAGAGAACAAAAATGAGAATTGAAAGAAAGCTTGATTGTATAAATGAAAGCTATTACAAAAGTAGGCAATGCGGTGTCGAGGGGGAGAGACACCAGTACAGAGAATTGCTTGCTAGAAAGTTTTTGATTGCTTGATCCCCCCTAATAATGCTTAAAAAAATAAACCAAAGTACAAGACTTGACCTGAATAAGATAGATAATCATAATGGAAATGCATGGAATAAAACTACTCTATATTTACAATGAAAAGGACTTAGTTTTCTACAAGGTAGAAACAGGTCTGTTGTCAGCAACTTTGTCTTAGGCATCACAAACTGTGTGCTCGATGTTGTTGGCAGCTGCCTGCGGCTGGGCGCTGGCGAGGGATATTGGTGGGGCGACAGAGGCACATGCGCGCTTGTCACTTGGCGTAGCCAAGACCACGGGACGCGTCCAAGGGTTCATGGGGCATGGCTGGAAAGCCGCCCATGACATTCTCCCCCACCTATGTTGGTGATGTCCTCGGCGCCTTACTTGCAAGATAATCTTCAATTACGCTCTTGTAGGCTTTGAGGTTTGTTCCTCTCTCCTAAGTATTCTCCTCCGCATCACAACCCTGTCATTTCACCAAAAACTCTTGGTGATCCTTCCTTGAGGCGTGAATCACCCGATCATCAAGTATGGCTTCAACATGCCTTTTCCCGGTTGAATTGGGGCCTCAAATACTGGGTATTGTGAGTTGGCTCTGTTAAGGGTCCTCCGTGTCTTCCCGAAAAGGTTTCAGAAGGCTGACATGGAAGATGGGATGGATTTTCCACCAAGCTGGGGTATCCACCCGGTATGCAACTTTCCCAATGCGCCTTTCAATGGACAAGGGTCCAATGTATTTTTTCCATAGGCGAGGGTCATGGACCCCTGCAAACAAGTACCTCTTTGGAATTTTGACCATCACTTTGTCTCCTACTTGGTATTCAACAGAGTGACGATTTTGATCAGCATGCCTCTTCATCCGCTTTTGGGCTTTGACCAGATAGCTCCGCACTATCTCCAAATTTTGCTTCCATTATTTTGAGAAGCTAGCAGCTCGAGGAGATTTTGACATGTTTGGGGCATTCACAGTGTGTGGGAGTAGCGGTTGCTGCCCAGTAATAATTTCAAAAGCGCTTTTGTTTGTACTAGAGCTCTTTTGTGAATTGAAACACAGTTGAGCAGCATCCAGAAGCTTCACCCAATTCTTCTGCGATCCAGTAACAAAGTGGCAGACATATTCATCCAATATACCATTGAACTGCTCCGTGTGGCCATCGGATTGCGGATGAAAACTTGAGCTATGACTCAATTTTGACCCGAGGCACTTAAATAGTTGGGTCCAAAAGTTGATAGTGAAACGTGAATCGCGGTTACTAACGATGTCTTTGAGCAGGCCCCAATTTTTGACGACATGGGAGAAGAAGATTCGAGCTGTATCTTCTGCTGATATATATTGTGGTGCTGCAATGAAGGTGGTATACTTGGAAAACCGATCCACCAGAAGCAAGATAGTTATGAGATCTCCTACCTTGGGCAACCCGGTGATGAAATCCAGAGACACGCTTTCCCAAGGTCTTTTTGGGACAGCTAGTGGTTCCAAGAGTTCCGCTTGTGTCAAGCGATCAGACTTGTCCTTCTAGCATACTAGACAAGTCCTCATATACTGAGCGACGTCATCTGCCATTTGAGGCCAATAATATGCGCGACAAAGTAATGCCATGGTGCGTTCTTCGCCAGGATGGCCGGCCCACAGAGTGTCGTGACATTCCGCCAGAAAAGTCCTTCTCAGATCTCCTCCTTTAGGAACATAAAGTCGGTTCCCTTTTACCTTAAGGAAACTATCCTCCATGTAGAACTGGTGAGTTTTGCCCTGTCCTACTAGATCAACAAAATACTGTGTAGCAGGATCCTTGATGAGTAGATCCTATATCTGGCCTTTTATGGTTGTAGCTACTTCGCTCCCCCTTAGGGTGGCGAGTAGGCACACTGATGCTACGTCAGCTCTCCGAATGAGCGGATCAGCAACATGATTAGTCTTCCCACTTCTGTACTCTAGGTTGAAGTGAAATTCTGCTAGGAGTTACGGCCACCGGTCCTGTCGGACATTCAGCTTCAGCCGGGTCATGAAATGACTAACAGCTGTGTTGTCTGTCTTGATCATGAACGGGGATCCCAGCAGATAATTCCTCCAAAGGCGTAAGTGTAACAACCCGGCCGGTCGCTTTGTGTTCTAGAACCCCTTGCCCCTAAATGAGACTTCCCGTATTGGCTTTTACTAATTTATAACTTGGGGGGATGGGTGGCTTGAGGTTTGGAGGAGTTTGGGGTGGTATAGGATCACTTAGTTCCTTAAGGTTGGCCTTAAAGGCCAAGTTTGACTTCGGCCAACATTTTTAGCAAATGAACTCGGAATCGAGATTTGAAGGTTCCGATAGGTTTGTATGATGATTTCGGACTTGGGCATAGGTTCAGAATGAGTTTTGGATGATCCGGTAGCGTTTCAGCGCCAAATAGTGAAATATGATTCCTTAAGCTCAAAAATTGAGGTTTAGAACGTGATTTTGTGTTATCGAGGTCCGAATGGAATTCTGAGATCGGGAATAGTTCTGTTATGTCATTTATGACTTGCTCGTAAAACTTGGTGCCATTCTGAGTAGTAGAGTTATGTTTCGGAATGTTCAAAGTGAATTCAAGAACTTGAAGTTCAAAGTTTGATTCAATTTGGTTTTGGGGTATGATTCTTTGATTTAGCATTGTTTCGGACGTTCCGAAGGCTCGAGCAAGTCGTATTAAGATTTAGAAATTGTTGGTATATTTGGAAGGGGCCTCGGGTGGGCCCGGATGCGATTCGGACATCGCGCGAAGCAAACCGAGCTCTAAAAGAGCTGCTGGTGCATCAGATCTGGTGCGACCGCACCTGCGAAGTACCAGCCGCAGGTGCGAGACCGTAGGAGCGTCAAAGCCTTGCAGGTGCGGCCTTAGAGAGGCTGCCCAATTTCTGTAGGATCGGGCCTTTTCCCGCAGAAGCGGAACCGCAGGTAAGGGCTCTGTTCCACAGGTGCGACCCCTGGCCTTCTCCTCCTCTTCCGCAGGTGTGGGCACTAGCTCGTAGATGCGAGACCGCAGGTGCGGTCCTCGAGCCGCAGGTGCGAAAGTCCTGGAGGCAGTGAAGTTGTGTTAAGTGCGGGAGTTAGTCATTTTAGGCCATTTTCTTTCATCTTGGGCGATTTAGGGAGCTTGCAAAGGAGAGATTCGACCTAGGATTTGTAAGGTAAGTAGTTCCTATCACAAAGTGAGTTTAATACTTGAATTTTTGGGTAGATTAACACATTAAATTAGTAGAAATTATGGGTTTAGAGTAAAACCTAGGGTTTTGATAAAAATGAGAATTTTCCAAGGAATTAGCTATGGAATCATACAAAAACTATGTAATATTGATTCTTAGGTTATGGGTGATTGTTTTCCTTGAAAATTTTCGGAATCCGAGCGTGTGGGCTTGGGGGTGTATATTGGGACTTTCTAATTAGGTTGAATTAAACATTTAAATAGGGGAATTGTGGACTTTTGAGCTTAGATTGATTTATTTATGTGATGTTTGGCTAGTTTTGAATCCTTAGGCGATGAATTTGGAGTTCCGGGCGCGTTCTTGTCCTGGAAAGTAGGCTTGACACGAGGTAAGTCTCCTTTCTAACCTTGTAAGAGGGAATTGTCCCCGTAAATGAACATAACAAATTATATGCAATTATTTGTGGGGGCTACGCACGCACGAAGTGAGGAGAGTTAGTGCGTAGCTACTACTATGTTATGTCGGGTAGTTTAGGATTCACAAGCATGCTTTATATGTCGTATTTATAATCTTAACGATAATTTAGGTTGCCAAACATCATTGAATTATTAAGTGAACATCTAGAAGGTTACATCTCGCAATTTAGATTATTGGTCCTTCCTTGTAAGAATATTCTCTACTAAGTTCCTGATTTTTCTGTTAATTATGTGTATATATACGGGCACCCGCGTCGCATGTATGATTTGCAAGCGGGGTAGCCCTACTGTTATGTTGACCGCGTCACATGTTCGATTCGTGAGCAGTGTAATAGATGCATCTATGGTTCGAGCTATTCGACCCTTCGGCAGTGCACATTTATTATCGCGTCGTATCGGCCGTACGTTCACGACATGTTATGTGTTTGTTAACCGTTTGGTGTTTCTGTGGTTATTTACTTGTTGAACATTCTGGAAGAATGAAATTTGTAATCTGTACGATAGAGGACTTGACACGTAAAGGTAATTGTAAGGAAATTTGATGCTCATGTCTTCATCATGTATTTATAAATTTGCCATTCTTGATTAGCCTTATATTTAAAACATATTATTTTTGCCCTAGTAAGTGTCATTTCGACCTCTCGTCACTACTTCTTCCAGATTAGGCGGGATACTTACTGGGTACATATTTCTTATGTACTCATGCTATGCTGTACTTAATTGTACAGGTTCTGAGGCAGGTGCATCTGGGTATCATTCCGGAGTTCATTCCTTATTTATACCTGGTCGAGGCTTCATGGTGAGCTGCTTCTCCTGACGACTTCCAGTAGCACTTTGGAGCTTTTCTTTTTGCTAATTCAGTCTATATTTTTCTCAGACAGCAGGACAACATTTTATTCCTTACGATATTACTCTACTAGATGCCTATAGACTTGTGACACTAGTTCCTGGCACACACATTAGTAGACCATTCTTTTGGGATGTATTTATTAAATTATGATTCTTTTTGGTTATTCAACTTAAAATTTCCTAAGTTATATGTTATTACCGAATGTCATAAATTTACTCTAATTAAATGTTGGGAAATGTTTTGGAAAAATGATTGAAACTCACCATTAGATAAATGTTGGCTTGCCTGATAACGGTGTTGGGCGCCATCGCGAACTGGGATAGGATTTGGGTCGTGACAATATGGTATCATAGCTCTAGGTACACGTAGGTCTCATGAGTTACAAGCAAACCCAATAGAGTCTTGCGGATCCGTACGGAGACGTCTGTATTTCTATTTAGGAGGCTATAGGGTTTTAGGAAATCTCCTTTTATTCATCTTCTATAGTGCAGTTGATAGTATGTTAATCTCACTCTTCTATTCTCCCACAGATGGTGAGGACGTGCACAACCGATATTCCAGACCCGGGAGGGGCCGCTACCCCCGCTGTCGGAGGCCATGGCAGAGGTCGGGTGAGGGCACCGGCCCGAGGTAGGGGATGAGGGCATCCCAGAGCTGCCCCAGTTGCACCACCAGTGGATCATACCACTGAGGAGCAAGGCGAGGCACCCACAACAGATCCTGCCCTGTTGGACTTCATGACGGCGCTGGGATTTCAGGAGATTATGGGCCGTATGATGCGGTTCATGGATACTATGACTCAGGCTGGTTTATTTCCAGCGGACCCGACCACATCCCAGGTAGGAGGGGGAGCACAAACCCCTACTGCCTAGGCCGCAGGACATGTAGCTACATTTTATCAGACCCCAAGTACACTGCATGTGAGAGGGGTTCAGCCAGTAGCAGCAGTACCACCTTGAGCCCAGACCCGCTGCGGACGGCGATCCGCAAAAGCTATTAGACAGATGGACCAGCCTGCACCCTCCTGTCTTCGGAGGCGATCATCATGAGGATGCTCAGGATTTTATTGACAGACACAGGGACAGACTGCACAACATGAGGATACTGGAATCCCATGGGGTAGACTTCACCATTTTCCAGCTAGTGGGCAGGGCCCGTAGATGGTGGAAGTCTTATATTCTTGGCAGACCGGCGGATTCTTCTCCAATCACTTGGGAGCAGTTCACTCAGCTATTCCTAGACATGTGTATTCCACCATCTGAAAAGGAAGAGCTGCGGTATCAGTTTGAGAGCTAGAGCAGGGTCAGATGTCAGTGACCGACTACGAGACTAGGTTTTCTGAGTTGTCTCGTCATGCACTTATGATACTTCCTACTAACACAGAGAGAGTGCGGAGATTTGTAGATGGGTTTCACTCAGGTATTAGGGCCAACATGGCCCGAGAGGTGGAGATGGGGACTCCTTATCAGCTTATAGTAGAGATTGCTCGCAGGATTGAGGGTCAAACGAGGAGTAGAGAGCAGGGACATCAGGATAAGAGAGCTCAATTTTCTAGGGATTTCAGAGGTGCTCTAGCTAGGGGCAGAGGTCAGTTCGGCAGGGGCCAGCCTAGTAGGTCTCCATATTCAGGACCCCCACCACCTCCTCGAGGTGCTCCAACGAGGCCTTATTTCATTGCTATGCTAGAGAGTTCATACCGTCCTCCAACTATTTAGGGTTGTTCAGGGAAGTAGGCTATGGTGACGAGAGGTTTTTATGAGTGAGGGGATCCATGCCATATTAAGACGACTTGTCCCAGGATTTGGGGCAAGGCCGTGCAGCAGAGTCATCACCCTATGGTTTTAGCACCGGCGGTTTGGCCACCTAGAGGTGGAGGACATGCTGGTAGAGGTCGTCCTAGAGGTGGAGGCCAAGCAGCGGGAGCGCAACCAACTCCTGTCCATTCAGGAGGAGGTCACTCATATGGCGCTCCAGCCAGATTCTATACTTACCCGGCCAGACCAGATGCAGTGGCCTCAGATGCCGTGATCACATGTATTATTTTGGTATGCGGTAGGGATGCATCGGTATTATTTGATCCAGGATCCACTTATTCATATGTATCAGTCCTAGTTTCTCATTTCCTAGATACTCCTCGTGAGTCCTTGGGTACTCCTGTTTATGTGTCCACTCCTGTGGGCGATTCTGTGGTTGTGGATCAGATTTATCGTTCTTGTGTGGTTACATTCTGTGGGTTTGAGACCAGAGCGGACCTCTTGTTACTTGATATGAATGATTTTGAGGTCATCCTGGGTATGTATTGGTTATCCCCTTATCACGCTGTCTTAGATTGCCATGCCAAAACGGTTACTCTACCAATGTCTGAGTTGCCGAGATTGGAGTGGAGAGGTTCCTCAGTCAGTGCATCCAGTCGGGTTATTTCTTTCCTAAAGGCTCGACATATGGTCGAGAAGGGTTGTTTGGATTATCTTGCTTATGTGCGGGACACCACCGTCGAGTCTCCGACTATTGATTTAGTGCTAGTAGTTCGAGAGTTTGCTGGTGTGTTTCCTTCAGACCTTCCAGGCATGCCACCAAATCGTGACGTTGATTTTTGCATTGACCTAGATCCAGGCACCCAGCCTATATCTGTCCCCTCATACCATATGGCTCCCAAGGAATTAAAGTAATTGTAAGAACAACTTTAGGAGTTGTTAGCTAAGGGGTTTATCAGACCGAGTGTATCGCCTTGGGGTGCTCCAGTGTTATTTGTGAAGAAGAAGGATGGGACTATGCAGATGTGTATTGACTACCGCCAGTTGAGCAAATTCACCATCAAGAACACGTACCTGTTGTCGCGTATCGATGATTTTTTTGACCAATTGTAGGGTGCTCGAGTGTTTTCTAAGATTGACTTGAGATCAGGGTACCATCAGCTGAAGATTGGGGACTCAGATGTTTTGAAGACTGCCTTCCGTATGAGATATGGTCATTACGAGTTCCTGGTGATATCCTTTGGCTTGACTAATGCCCCCACAACGTTTATGGATTTGATGAACAGGGTGTTCAGGACTCATATTGATTCTTTTGTTATTGTCTTCATTGATGAAATTTTGATTTACTCACGCAGCCTGGGGGCACGAGCAGCACTTGAGAGTGGTGCTCCGGACTTTGCGAGAAAAAAAGTGGCACGCTAAGTTCTCCAAGTGTGAGTTCTGGTTAGATTCTTTGTCATTCTTGGGACATGTGGTATCCGGAGAGGGCATCAAGGTGGATTCTTAGAATATTGAGGCAGTTCAGAGTTGTCCACACCCTACTTCAGCGACAGAGATCAGGAGCTTCTTAGGACTGGCAGGTTATTATCGCCGGTTTGTGGAGGGGTTTTCATCCATTGCAGCCCCTCTGACTAGATTGACCCAGAAGGGTGCCCCATTCCGATGGTCCGATGAGTGTGAGGCGAGCTTCCAGAAGCTCAAGACAACTTTGACCACAACACCAGTTCTAGTGTTGCCTTCTGATTCGGGGATGTATACAGTTTATTGCGACGCATCACGGGTTGGTTTGGGATGTGTATTTATGCAGGAGGGGCGAGTTATTGCATATGCTTCACGTCAGCTGAAGGTTCATTAGAAGAATTACCCTGTGCATGATTTGGAGTTGGCGGCGATTGTTTATGCTCTTAAGATTTGGAGGCACTACTTGTATGGGGTGCCTTGTGAGGTTTATATAGACCATCGTAGTTTGCAGCACTTGTTCAAGTAGAGGGATCTTAATTTGAGGCAGCGTAGGTGGCTTGAGTTTATGAAGGATTATGACATCACCATTCTTTATCACCCGGGCAAGGCGAATGTTGTTGCAGATGCCTTAAGCAGGAAGGCGGAGAGCATGGGTAGCTTGGCTTTCATTTCAGCAGAGGAGAGACCACTAGCTTTAGACATTCAGTACTTGGCTAATCGTCTGGTGAGGTTGGATCTTTCAGAGCCCAGCCGGGTTCTTGCACGTGTGGTGGCTCAGTCTTCATTATTGCGGGAGATCAAGACTCGGCAGTATGATGATCCACACTTGGTAGCCCTCCGGGAGACAGTGTTGCAGGTTGGTGCCAAGGAGGTTTCTATTGGCGAGGATGGTGTTCTGATACTTCAGGGTCGCTTATGTGTCCCTAATGTTGATGTCCTGAGGGAGAGGATTCTAGAGGAGGCTCACAGTTCACAGTATTCTATTCATCCTGGTGCGACGAAGATGTATCGTGACTTGATGAAGCATTTCTGGTGGAGGCGGATGAAGAAATACATAGTGGAGTATGTGGCCAGATATCTAAATTTCCAGCAGGTTAAGTATGCACTAGAGTCCAGGAGGCCTACTCTAGGAGATGCCTATACCTGAGTGGAAATGGGAGCGCATCACTATGGACTTCGTAGTTGGGTTGCCACATACCTTGCGGAAGGTTGATGCGGTGTGGGTTATTGTGGACAGGTTGACCAAGTCGGCACATTTCATTCCAGTAGCTACTACTTACACTTCTGAGAGGTTGGCCCAGATCTACATTCGGGAGATAGTTCGGTTTCACGGTGTGCCTGTGTCCATTATATCAGATCGAGGTCCTCAGTTCATCTCGCACTTCTGGTGAGCAGTACAGAGTGAGTTAGGCACCCGGGTAGAGCTCATCACAACATTCCATCCTCAGGGAATGTGTGATTGACTTTGGAGGACAGTGGGACCAGTTCTTGACTTTGGCCGAGTTTGCTTCTAATAACAGTTATCAGTCCAGCATTAAGATGGCTCCATTGAGGCCTTGTATGGTCGGCGATAGCGCTCTCTCATCGGGTGGTTTGAGCCTCGCGAGGATAAGTTATATGGCACCGACCTAGTGAAGGATGCCTTGGAGAAGTTAAAGTTGATTTAGGAGAGGCTTCATACAACACATTCCAGACAGAAGAGTTACGCGGATCAGAAGGCGCGAGATGTATCGTTTATGGTCGGCGAGAAGGTTCTATTGAAAGTCTCGCCGATGAAGGGTATTATGAGGTTTGGGAATAAGGGTAAGTTGAGCCCAAGGTTTATAGGCCCATTTGAGGTGTTGAGGCGGGTTGGGGAGGTTGCTTATGAGCTCGCTTTACCTCCCAGTTTATCAGGAGTTCATTCGGTCTTTCATGTGTCCATGCTCCGGAGGTACCACGACTACTTCTCTCACGTGATAGACTTCAGCACCATTCAACTAGGCGGGAGATTGGGTTATGAGGAAGAGCCAGTTGCAATCATTGACAGGCAAGATTGCCAGTTGAGATCCAAGAGGGTTTTCACCGTAAAGGTCCAGTGGAGGGCCCAACCAGTCGAGGAGGCGATTTGGGAGTCCGAGGAGGACATACGGAGCAGATATCCATACTTATTAAGCACTCCAGGTACGATTCTAGACCCGTTCGAGGACGAACATTTGTTTAAGAGGTGAAGCATGTAATGACCCGATCGATCGCTTTGTGTTCTAGAACCACGTGCCCCTAAATGAGACTTCCCGTATTGGCTTTTACTGATTTATAACTTGCGGGGACGGGTGGTTCGAGGTTTAGAGGAGTTTGGGGGTGGTATAGGAACACTTAGTTCCTCAAGGTTGGCATTTAAGGCCAAGTTTGACTTCAGTCAATATTTTTAGCAAACAACCTCGGAATTGAGATTTGAAGGTTTCGGTAGGTTCGTCTGATGATTTCAGACTTGGGCGTAGGTTCGGAACGAGTTTTGGATGACCCGGAAGAGTTTCGGCGCCAAATAGTGAAATATGATTCTTTAAGTTCAAAAATTGAGGTTTAGAACGTGATTTTGTGTTATCTAGGTCCGAATGGAATTCCGAGACCGTGAATAGTTCCGTTATGTCATTTATGACCTGCTCGCAAAATTTGGTGTCATTCCGCGTAGTATAGGTATGTTTCGGCATGTTGAAAGTGAATTCAAGAACTTGAAGTTCAAAGTTTTAGTCAATTTAGTTTTGGGGTATGATTCTTAGATTTAGCGTTGTTTCAGACGTTCCGAAGGCTCGAGCGATTCCGTATTATGATTTAGAACTTGTTGGTATATTTGGACGGGGCCTCGGGTGGGACCAGATGCCATTCGGACATCGCGCGAGGCAAACCAAGCTCTAAAAGAGCTGCTGGTGCATCAGATCTGGTGCGACTGCACCTGCGAAGGACCAGCCGCAGGTGCGAGACCGCATGAGAGGTCGAAGCCTCACAGGGGCGGCCTTAGAGGGGCTTCACAATTTCCGCAGGAGTGGGCCTTTTCCTGTAGAAGCGAAATCGCAGGTGCGGGCTCCATTCCGCAGGTGCGACACCTGGCCTTATCCTCCTCTTCCGCAGGTGCGGGCACTAGCTCGCAGATGCGAGACCGCAGATGCGAGACCGCAGATGCGAAAGTCCTGGAGGCAATGAAGTTGTTTTAAGTGCGGGAATTAGACATTTTATGCCATTTTCTTTCATCTTGGGCGAGTTGGGGAGCTTGCAAAGGAGAGATTCGACCTAGCAATTGTAAGGTAAGTAATTCCTACCACAAAGTGAGTTTAATACTTGAATTTTTGGGTAGATTAACACATTAAATTAGTAGAAATCATGGGTTTAGAGTAAAACCTAGGGTTTTGAAAAAAATGAGAATTTACCAAGGAATTAGTTATGGAATCATGCCAAAACTATATAATATTGATCCTTAGGTTATGGGTGATTGTTTTCCTTGAAAATTTCTAGAATCCGAGCATGTGGGATGGGGGGTGTATTTTGGGATTTTGCAAATTAGGTTGAAATAATCATTTAAATAGGGGAATTGGGTAATTTTGAGCTTTGATTGATATATTTATGTGATGTTTGGATAGTTTCGAGTCCTTGGGCGACAAATTTGGAGTTTCGGGCGCGTTCTTGATCCGGAAAGTAGGCTTGACACGAGGTAAGTCTCCTTTCTAACCTTGTAAGAGAGAATTGTCAGCGTAGGTGAATATAACGAATTATATGCTATTATTTGTGGGGTCTACGCATGCACGAAGTGACGAGAGTCCGTCTGTAGCTACTACTATGTTATGTCAGGTAGTTTAGGATTCACAAACATGCTTTATGTGCCGTATTTATAATCTTAACGATAATTTAGGTTGCCAAATATCATTGAATTATTAAGTTAACATCTAAAAGGTTACATATCGCGCAATTAAGATTATTGGTCCTTCCTTGTAAGAATATTCTCTACTAAGTTCCTAATTTTTCTGTTAATTATGTGTATATATACTGACACCCGCGTCACATGTATGATTCACGAGTGGGGTAGCCCTACTATTATGTTGACCGCGTCACATGTTTGATTCGTGAGCGGTGTAATAGATGCATCTATGGTTCGAGCTGTTCGACCCTTCGACAGTGCACATTTATTATTTCGTCGTATCGGCCGTACATTCATGGCATGTTATGTGTTTGTTAACTGTTTGGTGTTTCTGTTGTTATTTACCTGTTGAACATCCTAGAAGTATGAAATTTGTAATCTGTACGATAGAGGACTTGACACGTAAAGGTAATTGTAAGGAAATTTGATGCTCCTGTCTTCATCATGTATTTATAAATGCCATTCTTGCTTAGCCTTATATTTAAAACATATTATTTTGGCCTTAGTGTCACGTCGACCTCTCGTCACTACTTCTTCGAGATTAGGCGGGATAATTACTGGGTACATATTGTTTATGTAATCATGCTATACTTAATTGTACAGGTTCTGAGGCAGGTGCATCGGGGTATCAGTCCGTAGCTCGTTCCTGATTTATACCTGGTCGAGGCTTCACGGTGAGCTGCTTGTCCCGACGACTTCCAGCAGCACTTTGGAGCTTTTCGTTTAGCTAATTCTGTCTATATTTTTCTCAAACAGTAGGACAGACTTTTATTCCTTTCGGTATTACTCTACTAGATGCCTGTAGACTTGTGACACTAGTTCCTGGCACACACATTAGTAGACCATTCTTTTAGGATGTATTTATTAGATTATGACTTTTTTTGGTTATTCAGCTTAAAATTTCCTAAGTTATATGTTATTACCGAATGTCATAAATTTACTCTAATTAAATGTTGGGAAATATTTTGGAAAAATGAATGAAACTAACCAGTAGATAAATGTTGGCTTGCCTGACAACGGTGTTGGGCGCCATCGTGACCTGGGTTAGGATTTGGGTCATGACATTAAGCAATGAACGACAACCAATAATTCTTTCTCGTGGGCGGCATAGTGCCGCTCTGCATCCTTCAGCTTCCGGCTCTCGTATGCTACGGGATGCCCGTCTTGTAGTAAGACTCCGCCAAGAGCATAGTCAGAAGCATCCGTTTGTACCTCGAATGGATTGGCCATATCAAGGAGGGACAAGACGGGGCTACTAGACAGAACCACTTTTAATGTGTTGAAGGCCTCCGCTCGCCTGGGTCCCCAATCCCAAGGCGTGACCTTCTTGAGGAGTTCTGTCAATGGCACTACGACAAGGGAGTAATTCTTCATAAATCGCTGATAGAAATTTCATAGGCCAAGGAACGCCCTCAAGGCGTGGATATCCTTGGGCGATGGCCAATCTGTGATAGCTTGGATCTTTTTCTAGTCCATCTTGCTCCGCCCTTCCTCAATGACATGTCCGAGGAAGTCGATCTGTTTTTTAGCGAAGGAGCACTTGGATAGATTTGCGTATAATTCATGCTCCCGCAACTGGGCTAGGACCTTCCGCAAGTGCTCTAGGTGTTCTTCCAAGGTTTGGCTGTAAACCACAATGTCATCCAAATAGACCACCACAAATTCGTCAATTTACTCTAGGAAGACCTGGTTCATCAGGGTGCAAAATGTAGCTGGAGCGTTAGTCAAGCTGAACGACATAACCAAGAAGTCGAACGACCCATATCTTGGCACACAAGTCGTCTTGTGTTCATCACCCTCAGCAATTCGAACTTGCCAATACCCTGTCTTCAGGTCAATTTTCGTGACCACCGTCGCACCCCCCAATCTATCGAACAAGTTTGCCATGAGCGGAATATGATACTTGTTCTTCACAGTTATTTTGTTTAGAGCCCGATAATCCACACAGAGTTGTAGACTACCATCATGTTTCTTTTGGAATAGCACAGGGGACCCATATGTGGACTTGGAGGGTACAATGATCCTTGTGTCTAGTATCTCCTGTCCACAGTGCGCCTAGGAGGGAGTCGCTTTGGCATCTACTGTGGCATGACATCTTCAAACTCCAGTAGTAGATCCTTTATGAGTGAAGGGATGGGACACGATGAGCTTTCTACCCCATAAATGCATAGGGTAGCCAGGAACGTAGGTTCATGTCCTTTGACTCTCTTCTTCAGCTGCAAGGCCGAGATGTTCTCAACGTCCATCTTCATGGGCATGCACGGAATAATGCAGGGCTTGGCCCCCTTTGCTCCCATCATCAGAAGAATATCTATATATGGACGAGCATAGTGTTGGTTTTCCTCAAGAATTCGAGCCCAACTATCAAATCGAAGTCATCTATGATCACTACGCGGAAGTTGAATTTTCCTTCATAAGGACCCATCTTCACTGGTACTTCTTTGGCTATTCCACCCACTTGTTGAGGAGGTGAGTTGATAGCCTTGACATGACCTATGACCTTTCCTACAACTATACCAAGACGCTCCACCTGAGTTGAGGCCAAGTAGTTGTGGGTAGCACCTGTATCTATCATCGCTCAAATGGGTTTGCCATTCACCTTCAGTTCAACAAACATCAAGGCCCTCTCTTGTTTAAGAGGAGTCCTCTCATTCGTCTTCTTTTTCCGTTTCTTGGTGATTGGGCAAGGTTCCTTATTCTTGCGGATACCAGAACTGGTTCTCGCTAATAAATCAGAAATAGAACCAACAATTGCATTGAAGGCACCTACTGGTTCGGTCTGTTCCGCATCATCTGATTCGTCATCCGTCCCATCATCAAAATCTTGATGGGAGTTCATCTGTGCATGTGGAAATTCATAATGGAAATACATGGAATAAAATAACTCTATATTTACAATGAAAAGGACTTAGTTTTCTACAAGGTAGAAACAAGTCCATTGTCAGCAACTTTGTCTTAGGCATCACAATCTGCAGGCGCAGCGCTGTTGGTAGCTACATGCGGCTGGGCGCTGGCGAGGGATATCAGTGGGGCGACAGAGGCACATGCGCGCTTGTCACTTGGCGCGGCCATGACCACGGGGCCGTCCGTAGCGCTAGGCATTGGGAGGCTTGCCAGGACGCCATAGGGCGCGTCCAAGGAGTCATGGGGCATGGATGGAAAGCCGCCCATGATATATGGCACGGTATCACCCTTCGTGCTTTATACTCTTCCCTCATATGATAATGTATATGAAATGACACGGCATAGGCTGTCATGCGTTACACTCTTCCTCACATGATAATGAATATAAAATGGCACGGCATCACCATTCTTGCTTTACACTCTACCTCACATGATAATGAATCTAAAATGGCACGGCATCACCCTTTGCGCTTTACACTCTTCCTTACCAAGCATATGAATATAAATAAAATAGCAAGGCAGGAAGTATAAATAACATCTAGGAGAGTGTCCAAACGAATATTCCACACAAATTCTCAATCACTTATTTCCAAGCCAACAATGATTCAATGAACCCTCAAGGAACACATAATTCAATTACTTACACAAATCTCATAATTTATCAATAGTACAAGTATGGAATCTAGCATCTCGAAATATCGGCCGTAACAATGTATTAATGATTATGCATATAGATGACCGAATAAGACACATCAATGTATTCTCAGAGTTCTATCAAATTTGATCAAGTTATAATAGGCTGTCTTGATTCTAACATTTAATACTAGCTTCTTAATATCTAGAAGTCAAGTGAGGCATGAAGCAAGAGGTCAATAAATTCTACAAACATAAATGTAACATAATCCAACCCCCAAGCATAATTAACACTGGCACATACACATACACTCATCACCTCATATATGTATCATCCCCGCAAGTAGCAAACAATGACAAATAAGAGGAAAAATTCCCTCAACCAAGTTAGGCAAGACACTTACCTCGAACAAGCAAATTACAATACCGAGCAAGCCAAACGATGCTCCAAAAATGCCATCATACGCATAGTGACCTCCGAACGTCTCAAAACTAGCCAAAAGAAACTCAAATACGTCAAATAAAGCCAAAGGAAAAAATTCTAATGATAAAGATCGAATCCTAAATCAAATCCCAAATCCGGTCAAAATATACACACGGGCCCACGCCTCGGAACCCGATAAAACTCACAAAATCTGACAACGCATTCAATTACGAGTCCAACCATACTAGTTTCACTCAATTCCGACTCCAAATCGATATTCAAAACTCAAACATTTATATTATGAAACTTTAGGCCAAAGTCCCCAATTTCCTCTTTAAAATTCATCAGCAAAAGCTAAAATTGAAGATAGATTCATGGAATATAACTAAAATCGAGTAGAGAACACTTACCCCAGTTCATATGGTTAAAATCGCCTAAAAAATTACCCAATTGCGAGCTCCGCAACTCAAAATATGTTAAATGAACAAAACCCTCGTTTTAACACAATTCTGCATCATTTCTTGTGCCAAATAATCTCAAAACTTACTTTTGATGCTTCCAATGGATTTCTTGTAAAGTTTTAATCAAGTCAGGCTCTTGAATCACTCCATTGACCTTATATTGAAGGAGATATGTTGTTTTCAATATTTGAAAATAGTGCAGATTTTTAAATACGAAGTCAGTGGCAATTTCGTAATTATCTGAAAAATTTGGCAACCCAATTCTTAGTAAAATGATCGTAAGCTCCTCATATGATGTCCAAATTTGACGATTCTTTTTTCTATAGCTCCATAATTATGATACGGATCTAATGCTTCAATAAAAGAAAATTGTAGCTAATTTTCTTAATGTAGTACCATTTATGCTTGAAGAAACAACGTCGAAACATAAAAAAACGAGCGCAACACTACCCAAACCTATTCGAAACTCACCCTAACCTCTCGGGACCATGTCCAAACATACCAAAAAGTTTCATAACATAACACAGACTTACTCGAACCTTCAAAATACCGAGCGAAGTGCAAATACTCAAAATGACCTATCGGGTCGTCACAAAAAAGTAATTTCGGATAGTTAAGTGACAATTTGAGTAATGGACTCTTATATAGTGCTTTGGATCCAACTTCAATGTCAATTCGAAGATCTCTTGATACTGAAAATTTCTTTTTGTGTATCACATACACTAAATTTTGCATCACAAATTTCTTTATCTTTTTAATAAGATTATACAGTAATCATAGATTTTTAATGATAGATTCTTTATGTTATCTTTTTTTTTTTTTTATTCACCTTTTAGATTTTAATTTATGAGGTAGTATACTCCGCCAAACCCCTCCACCACAAGACGACTTTATTTAGTAGTAGATTCGTTGCCATATATGGACATCAGGATAACATAAAATCTAATTATATTGTTGGCATTATTATCCACTTGTATTGTTAGTATTATTATCTTGTGCACTTGTTTCGATAGGTTTATGTATCTCTTTCATTCCGTTAAGTACTAGCGATCAATGACTAAATATACACGTACCATATTGCCCGTTCTTTTTGCTTGTTCCGATTCAGTAAAATATTTCCATTCCATTTTCTTATTATGAAGGATACTTAATTATCTGGATACTTTAGAACCTCAAAATGATTGCAATAATTCTCATAACTCATAAGAATACAATTTTTATGACATCCAAAATAATGAAATAATTCTTATAATCAAAATAAGATAAGAAGACATGATTTTATAACCTCCAAAATCATGAAATAATTCTCAGAATCAAAATCAAATATGAAGAGATGCTTTAAATTTCTTATAACATCTGTAATCATGAAATAATTAGCAGAATCAAAATCAAATATTTTCTCACCAAAAATTAAGGGCACGACTTAAATTCTTCTCAAAGTCCCTATAAAATCTTACACGATAAATACTTTTGATGTTGCCAATTTCATGTAATACATCCTACACGAGAATTTCATGTTGCCAATTTCTTTTGCTTTTCAGTTCTAATATTTCTTGTTCCTTTTACAGATTAGATGATTAATATTGAGTTTTCTTTTAGATATTTCTTTAATTTGAAGTGGGAGCTTGGCTGTCTCACTTACACTTATTCCAATACTTCCCGGTTAGTTTGCTAATTATTCTTCCTTCTTATGCAGTTCTTGTTAATTATTTTAGTTTTTTTCTTTTTAGGGGTCTTGTTCTTATTAATTTTGGTTCTAAGAAAATTTTAGTCAAGTTAGTCTCTTGAATCACTTCATTTGATCTTATATTGAAGGAGATATGTTGGTTTCAATATTTGAAATAGTGCAGATTTTAAAATACGAAGTAAGTGGTAGTTTCGTAATTAATCTGAAAAATTTGGCAACCCAATTCTTAGTGAAATGACCGTAAACTCCTCATACGAAGTCCAAATTTGACGATTCTTTTTTCTATAGATCCATAATTATGATACGGATCTAATGCTTCAATAAAAGCAAAAATTGGAGCTAATTTGATTAATGTAGTACTATTTATGCTTGAACAAATAACGTCGAAACATAAAAAAAACGAGCGCAACACAATCCAAACCTATCCGAAAATCACCCTAGCCCCTTGGGACCACTTCCAAACATACCAACAAGTCTCATATCATAACACGGACTTACTCGAGCCCTCAAAATACTGAACGAAGTGCAGATACTTAAAATGACCTGTCGGGTCGTCAGAAAAAAGTAATTTCGGATAGTTGAGTCACAATTTGAGTAACTGACTCTTATATAGTACTTTGTATGCAACTTCAATCTCAATTCGAAGAGCTCTTGAAAGTGAAAATTTCTTTTTGTGTATCACCTACACTAAATTTTGCATCACAAATTTCTTTATTTTTTTATAAGATTATATAGTAATCGTAGATTTTTAATGATAGATTCTTTATGTTCTCTTTCTTTTGTATTCACCTTTTAGATTTTAATTTACGAGGTAGTAGTCTAATATTTCTTGTTCTTTTTACTGATTGGATGATTAATATTGTGTTCTCTTTTAGATATTTCTTTAATTTGAAGTGGGAGCTTGGCTGTTTCATTTACACTTCTTCCTATACTTCCGGGTTAGTTTGCTAATTCTTCTTCTGTCATGATCCAAATTTTCCTCCGTTAGATATCGTGATGGCACCTAGTCTTAAGGACTAGGTAACCCTAATATTCACGGAAGAACAATAATAATAATAATAAAATCTAATATTTTTCTAAAATAATAATTCTTTATATATTGTGTATTCCCAAAACCCGATAGTACAAGTCATAAGCTTTATAGAGTTTACTACAACTTCCAATTACAACTGTTTGGAAGTAAGCAAAAAAAGTGTAAGTGCAAAATAGGAAGGTGACTCCGAAGCCTGCGAGCGCAATGACAAGTTTACCTTGAGTCTCCTCGGCAAGAGTCCGCACACCTACTAACGATCAATACCTGGATTTGCACAAACATGTGCAGAAGAGTAGTATGAGCACACCACATCGGTGCCCAGTAAGTATCATGACTAACCTCTGTGAAGTAGTGATGAGGACTAGTCAAGACACCAACTGGTCTAATAAACTGAACAAGTATCAACATAGGAATAAAGGGGAAAAACGATATACACATAAAGGCTACGCAATATATCTAACAATACAGTGAATTCGATAAAGAAGGAAAAACAATAAGTATCATCGGAAACCATGAAACAACATAAAGATTGAATAGAACATAAACAAATCTGGAATGTAAATATACAACACGGACATGTAATGTCTCAACAACTTCAACAACTTCTACATCAAATTCGTAGTCATCTCCACGAGGTTCCGAACCTCGGACAATTCACCATTTACGGGTCCCAATTTTCGAACCCTAGCACTTGGCATCTTGCGCCCTCATTCGAGTGCTAACTACACGGACGACTTATGTGCCAATTGGGTCATCTCCACCCATACGGTAAGTACAACAAGAGTATCTATACTTGACAACAACAAGGAAACCTAAATCCATTACTAATACTTAACTACGTGTATGCTTGTGCAGGTGTCCTAGCATGATTTAACAACCCATAAGTTTAAGGAAAGGGGTAACACGTACATTGTCATCTCACAAATTTTCACACGAATAAACTCACACCATAAGTGTTCGAGTACACAATATCAACAACAAGGAATGCCCCCAGGCCAACACAAGTATCACAAACAATCCCTGACATAGCCCACTGTGTCTCGCCACATGTGCAATAGTAAAGTATATCGCCTTGTTTCGCCACACGGGCATAAACATGTTTCCACCTTATCTCGCCACATGCGCAACCCTCAATCTCATATCCTGCCTTATCACGCCGCATGTGCAATATCAACAGTATACACGACACAACATAAACCTCGCGCAAACCCCTATATCAACAGCCACACGACAGAAACCTCGTGCATCACCACAACAAGTACAACAACAACAATGGCAACAGTTCAAGATACAATAAATACATCAACTCAAGAACCTTCGATCACAAGATAGGAAAAACTAGTTCATGAGAAATAAACATAATAAGGAAAGCTAGGCATATTAAGAATCACTCAACAAGGAATGAAAATAACATGTAACAGCCGCACCTAATTACACGGGTTAACAACAATAAATCAACACGAATCCGATAACTCTATTTGCGGGCAAGTCAACTAAGGTATAGTCTATCCAAACTTCCTTTAAGGTCGGTTGTTTCACGGGTATTCAACAATTTCATTTAAGGACAAGCAACGTGAAAATAATCATAACCTCAGTCAGGACCAAACCATTATCCAAACTTAATCGAGCCTTCAAAACACATCACATAACATCAAAAATTCCAATTATGCATGGATTCAAGCCTAAGAACTTATGAAATTTCCAAAATCCACAACCGATACTGAAACACGTCAAAACTAGTCCGAATGACCTGGAATTTGACACACATGTCACAAATGACACTACAGACCTACAACCACTCTTGGAATCCCATTCCGAGCCCGATATCAAAATTTGACCTATCGGCCAAAATCACCAATATTTTGACTTTCGTCAATTCAAGCCTAAATCTACAACAAACCTCGAAAACACATTCGGGACGCGCTCCTCAGCCCAAAATCACCATACGAAGCTGCTGACATCATCCATAACTCGTTCCGAAGCCGTTTACATAAAAGTCAAATTCCGGTCAAAACTTCACTGTTTAAACTTCCCAAGACAACAGTCCTTCTTCCAATTCAACTATGAATCATCCGGTAACTGAATTCAACCATGCACGCAAGTCGATATACATAATACGAAGTTGTTCAAGACATTATGCCATCGAACGGAGCTTAAATTATCAAAACGATAGGTCGGGTCGTTATATTCTCCCCTTCCTAAAACAAACGTTTGTCCTCGAATGTGCTAAGATTCATCTCGAGCTCATCCAATAACTGAATGCACACTTCCAATACACATTCGTGGGAGATCCCACGTCACCCCAATCTACATAATCGTGACGACACCTTATCAACTTTTATTTAGCCTTTTTACTAACACCGATAAGCCTCAGACCTCAAATTCTCACCTTCTCTTCATTTCAACAAGACCTGATTCTAAATCTATATCCGGTATCGGCCTCAACCAGCTGCATCAACTCATGCCTACCCCCACAAGGTACGACCACACAACATAACGCAGAACACATAGGCCCTATATAACACTTCTGATCATAATAGCTGCCAAAACTAACTCCACACCGACAATTAGCCTCATATTCGATATAACTATATTCCCAACCTCCATCACACTGATAATAATGCAAGAAACACGAAGACTTCATAAATTTGATACCCGAATAAACAAGCCACAAATAACACTATCGGGCACACCCCCCAAGATAAAACTTAAGGAGCACAGAACAAAAATGACTGAATATGAAAGGAGGAACACATAAGGGAACTATCAAACAAGCCCGACAGGCACAACTATCTATCAATGCTAACTTACACGACAACATAACAAGGAAGGAATTAAATCACATGAACAAATCACAAGGATCCCATCCTGGCATAACTTATCTAATGGTACACAGTCCGGTTCAAACACTTCAAAACACACGAAATCACGGGGGTTTTGTACTCAACTCTATATCACAAATAAGATATATATAACCCACCAACTGGAAATTTTTACTAGATCACTTCCTTCAATAAAATTACAACATGTGCTGGCCCCCACGCTGGTGAAGCATAAGAATCACAGCTCGTAACCACTATACTCAGGAATTACATCAAGCTTACCGTACCGAACAACATGAGTTTACTACTAGTCTCATATCTCTCAATAATTAATAGAAACAAATAATAGACATGGGCTACCACTCACTAATCTCCCCACAGGAGTAAACACGAAAATAGGGTGCAAAGCATGAAACTCACTCATAAACGAAACAACAATAAGGGAACTCGTCCCCACCAGCAGAGCTATAATGAATTACAAATGGAGACCCTCTATAAAAAATCAAGACGTACCTGTGCTATAGCATCTGGCACAACGGCCTCCAGCCTACTATACGAAACACATCAACGGGCCGGGCCGGGCCTCCCCCTCTTGGGCGCCCTCTACTCACCTGAATGCCCTGCTGTAACACATCTTCCCGGAGCCTGGGAGAATCTCTCACCCTATGGATGATATCTCCACACTCAAAACAACCTCTCTACTGACGTGGCTGTGGAAACTGTGCGGTACGAGTACTTTGAGACCCATGAGTACCTGAAGCTCAACGCGAAGCCGGTAATGCAAATTGAACTAGATGACCCATAAAACCTCTATCATGATGTACCCTTCCTTTATAATAAGGACCAGTAGATCTCTCCGGACTACGAGGCCTCCTCACCTCTCTACCATCTCTCTCCTGACCTCGTCTGACATCTCTCTTATAGTCCCACCTGACATATCTCTCACAGTTCTGCTAGTCATCCCTCTCATGACCCAAAATGCCTTCAACTCTGCGAGCAATCCCTATCAATCACGCCTGATGCCCTCAATGAATCTACGAACACGCTCTCTAACTGTAGCAACCAAAGCAGGTGCATGCCTAGCCAAATCACTGACTCTGACGGCATACTCTGATACTGACATAGTGCCTTGGTGCAACAGCTCAAACTCCGCACGCCATGCATCTCAGAGGGACTGAGGTACAAACTCGCTCAAGAACACCTCTGAAAACTGACCCCATGTAAGTGAAGCTGACTCGGCCGAGCTACCCATCTCATATGCCCGCCCCCACTGATAAGCTGCTCCCCTGAGGTGGAATGTAATGAAAGCAACCTCGCTCATCTCCAAAATACCCATAATACGAAGAATGTGGTGACACTCCTCCAGGAAACCATGGGCATCATCTTTCGCCAATACACTGAAGGTAGGAGGGTGGTACTTCTTTTACCTCTCGAGTCTAAGATGTTACTCCTCAGATGCTGCTTCCCTATCCACGAGCAGAACTGGGACACCAGGCTGTGCTTCCATGACACATGGCACCTGACCAAGATGATCTCGCTGCTCTGTAGTGTGGGCGAGGGGAGTTTGAGCACCTCCCCCGCTGCGTGAAGTAGCTGGTGCACCCGGAATCAACCCCGCCTGAGCCAAGGTACCAATCATATCCCAGAACTCTGTGAAGGTCTCTTGAAGTCTGGGTGTAACAACAGGCGTCTCCGGTGCATGCCCCCTAACTGGAACTGCTGGCGGCTCCTCAACGGCTGTTGTGGCAGGTTCTCTAGCTGCGGCACGTGTCCCTCGTCGGCCTCTGCCTCTGCCCCTGGCGGCATCTGCTCCGGGGGTAACATCCTCAGGATCTACAGCTCGCGTCCACACCATCTGTGAGAGAATGGAATGATAAATTTCAAACTTCAAGATCAATGAACTCGCATGATAGGAATGAAGGTAGTGAAGTTATCCTAATAGTTCTGTAGCCTCTCGAAGATAAGTACAGACGTCTCCGTATCGATCCGCAAGACTCTACTAAACTCGCTTAAGACTCGCATCACCTATGAACCTAGAGCTCTGATACCAACTTGTCACGACCCAAATTTCCCTCCGTTGGGTATCGTGATGGCACCTAGTCTTAAGGACTAGGTAAGCCTAATATTGACGGAATAACAACAATAATAATAAAATCTTATATTTTTTTAAAATAATAAATTCTTTATACATTGTGTATGGCCAAAATTCGGTAGTACAAGTCATAAGCTTTATAGAGTTTACTACAACTTCTAATTACAATTGTTTGGAAGTAAGCAAAAACAGTGTAAGTGCAAAATAGGAAGGTGACTCCGAAACCTGCGAGCACAACGACAGGTTTACCTTGAATCTCCTCGGCAAGAGTCCGCACAACTACTAACGATCAATACCTGGATCTGCACAAAAATGTGCAGAAGAGTAGTTTGAGCACACCACAGCGGTGCCGAATAAGTATCAAGACTAACCTCGGTGAAGTAGTGACGAGGACTAGTCAAGACACCCACTGGTCCAATAACTTGAACAAGTATCAATATAGGAATAAAGGGGAAACACGATATACACATAAAGGCTAAGCAATATAGCTAACAATACATTGAATTTGATAAAGAAGGAAAAACAATAAGTATAAGTGGAAACCATGAAACAACACAAAGATTGAATAGAACACAAACAAATCTGGAATATAAATATACAACACGGACATGTAATGTCTCAACAACTTCACCCACTTCTACATTCGTAGTCATCTCCACGAGGTTCCGAACCTCGGACAAATCACCATTTACGGGTCCCAATATTCGAACCCTAACACTTGGCATCTTGCGCCCTCATACGAGTGCTAACTGCACGGACGACCTATATGCTAATTGGGTCATCTCCACCCATACGGTAAGTATAACAAGAGTATCTATACTTGACAACAACAAGGATCCCTAAATCCATTACTAATACTTAACTATGTGTATGCTTGTGCAAGTGTCCTAACATGATTCAACAACCCATAAGCATAAGGAAAGAAAGGGGCAACACGTACATAATCATCTCACAAATTTCCACACGAATAAACTCACATCATAAGTGTTCAAGTACACAATATCAACAATAAGAAACGCAAGCCAACACAAGTATCACAAACAATCCCTGACATAGCCCACCTTGTCTCGCCACGTGTGCAATAGTAAAGTATATGCCCGCCTTGTTTCGCCACACATCCATAAACATGTTCCCACCTTATCTCGCAACATGCGCAACCCTCAATCTTATATCCCGCCTTATCACGCTGCATGTGCAATATCAACAGTAGACACGGCATAACATAAACCTTGTGCAAACCCCCATATCAACAACCGTACGACAGAAACCTCGTGCATCACCACAACAAGTACAACAACAATAATGGCAACAATTCAAGATACAATAAATACATCAACTCAAGAACCTTCGATCAAAAGATAGGAAAAATTAGTTCATGAGAAATAAACATAAAAAGGAAAGCTAGGCATATTAAGAATCACTCAACAAGGAAGGAAAATAGCATGTAACAGCCGCACCTAATTACACGGGTTAACAACAAGAAATCAACACGAATCCAATAACTCTATTTACGGGCAAGTCAACTAAGGTATATTCTATCCAAACTTCCTTTAAGGTCGGTAGTTTCAAGGGTATTCAACAATTTTTTTTAAGGACAAGAAACGTGAAAATAATCATAACCTCAGTCAAGACCAAACCATTATAGAATGAGATGAAGATAATTACAATTAGAGATAAACAGTTAAGAAGATATAGCATGACAGTAAAAGGAAATACAATCTTTAGATAAGTCAATTAGGAGTCAAATAGGCAATAAGAGTAAATCCAAAAGTGAGAAATTCCACATTTAAGCAAATAAAGATGAAACTAGAATTAGGAAATTCCATCATGCCAAAGACAATTCATACTCGGCGAATATAAGGACCTAAGATTCCAAAAGGGTCAACTTATCCACAAATAAATCCGAGCAGGCACTCGTCACCTCGCGTACGCGGACTACAATCAACATAGAAGGCTCAAATCCTAAGGGGTAATTCCTACATACAAGGTTAGGCAAGAAACTTACCTCAACCGCTCAAATCAAACTTGAAATCGCGTTCTTGCCACGAGTATCCGGCTCCAAATGGCCTAAATCTAATCAAATCAATAGCATTGTATAAATAATACTACAAGCAACTAGTTTAACTAATAAATTCAAAGCTAAGACGCGAAATTAGGAAAATTGCCCAAAAAGTCCCCTGGGTCCACGTCTCGGAAACGAGTGAAAGTTAAAACTTTTGAAAACCCATTCACTCACTAAATCACTCGAACAAGAATCATCAAAAACTGACGTCAAAATCTCATTAAATCCTCGGATTTCTATTTGGGGAACCTTCCTCCCATTTTCATGATTTTCACCCAAATTCATTGATTATATTGAAGAAATTGTTATAGATTAATGATAAACAAGTGAAATAAGGTTAGGAATCGTTATCTAGGAGTCTTCTCCTCAAAACCCACTCAAAATCGTCAAATCCAGAGCTCCAAATCGATTTTAGAAGTTATGAAATCAAGCCCTCGATTTTTCTTATTTTCTACCCAGCGCTGCTCGCACCTGCGCTTCTAGGCCCGCACCTGCGGTCCTGGTTCTACGGACTGTGCTCCATATCTGCGAAAATAACTAATCCCCTAAAACTCCGCATCTGCGATACTTTCCTCGCAGATGCGGCTCTGCTTCCGCGGTCCATGAGACGCACCTGCGACCACTGACCCCTAAGCTTAAAACCGCACCTGCGACTCCTCCCCTCACTTCTGCGGAACCGCACCTGCGGCCCCACATCCGCAGGTGCGTAAATGACAGGTTCAGCAACACCAGCAATAGCCTAAGTCCAAAAATCATCCCGTTGAGCATCCGAAACATCTCCGAGGCCCCCGAGACCTCAACCAAACTTACCAACTAGTCCTAATACCTTATACAAACTTAGTCGAACCTTCAAAACACATCATATTACATCAAAATCGCCAATTATGCATGGATTCAAACCTAAGAACTTATGAAATTTCAAAAATCCACAGCCGATACCGAAACACGTCAAAACTAGTCCGATAACCTGGAATTTGACACACAGGTCACAAATGACACTACGGACCTACAACCATTCTCAGAATCCCATAACTCGTTCTGGAGCCGTTTACATAAAACAAATTCCGGTCAAAACTTCACTGTTTAAGCTTCCCAAGACAACAGTCCTTCTTCCAATTCGACTCTGATCCGGTAACTGAATTCAACCATGCACGTACGTCGATATACATAATACGAAGTTATTCAAGGCCTTATTCCACTGAACGGAGCTTAAATTCTCAAAACGACCGTTTGGGTCGTTACATTCTCCCCCTCTTAAAACAAATGTTCATCCTTGAACGTGCCAATATTCATCTCGAACTCATCCAATCACTGAATGCACACTTCCAATACACACCCGCGGGTGATCCCGCATCACCCCAATCTACATAATCCTGACGACACCTTATCAACTGCTATTTAGCCTTTCTACTAACATCGATAAGCCTCAGACCTCAAATTCTCACCTTCTCTTCATTTCCACAAGATCCGATTCTAAATCTATATCCTGTATCAGCCTCAACCAGCTGCATCAACTCATGCCTAACCCTACAAGGTACGACCACACAACATAAGGCACCACACATAGGCCCCATGATAAAACTTCCAATCACAATAGCTGCCCGAAAGCAACTCAACACCGACAATTAGCCTCATATCTGATAGAACTATATTCCCAACCTCCACCACACTGATAATAATGCAAGAAACACAAAGACTTCATAAATTTGACACCCGAATCACCAAGCCACAACTAACACCACCGGGCACACACCCCGCAAGATAAAACTCAAGGAGCAGAGAACAAAAATGACTGAATATGAAAGGAGGAACACATAAGGGAACTATCAAACAAGCCCGACAGGCACAACTATCTATCAATGCTAACTTACACAACAACATAACAATGAAGGAATTAAAGCACATGAACAAATCACAAGGATCCCATCCTGGCATAACTTATCCCACGGTACACAGCCCGGTTCAAACACTTCAAAACACACAAAATCACGGGGGTTTCGTACTCAAATCTAAATCACAAATAGGATATGTATAACCCACCAACTGGAACTTTTTACTAGATCACTTCCTTCAACAAAATTACAACACGTGTTGGCTCCCATGCCGATGGAGCGGAAGAATCACAGCTCTAACCACTATACTCAGGAATTACATTAAGCCTACCATACTGGACAATAGGAATTTACTACTAGTATCATATCTCTCAATAATGAATAGAAACAAACAATAGACATGGGCTACCACTAACAGAATCTCCCAACATGAGCAAACACGAAAATAGGGTGCAAAGCATGAAACTCACTCATAAACAAAACAACAATGAGGGAACTCGTCCCGACCATCAGAGCTATAATGAATTACAAATGGTTCCCCTCTGTAACAATCAAAACATACATTTATTGTAGCATCTGGAACAACGTCCTCCCGGCTACTATACGAAACACATCAACGGGTCGGGCCTCCCCCTCTTGGGCGCCCTCTACTCACCTGAATGCCCTACTGTAACACATCTACCGGAGTCTGGGAAAATCTCTCACCCTGTGACTGATATCTCCATAGTCAAAACAACCTCTCTGCTGACGTGGCTGTGGAAATCGAGCGGTACGAGTACTCTGAGACCCATGAGTACCTGAAGCTCCACGAGAAGCCGGTAATGCAAATTGAACTGGCTGACCAACAAAACCTCTATCGTGTCGTACCCTGCCTCCATAATAAGGACCAGTAGATCTCTACGACCTACGAGGCCTCCTCACCTCTGTTTTCTCTCTCTCCTGACCTCGTCTGACATCTCTCTCATAGTCCCTCCTGACATCTCTCTCACAGTCCCGCATGTCATCCCTCTCATGACCTAGCATGCCTTCAACCCTGCGAGCAATCCCTACCACCTGCTGAAATGAAATATCCGACTCTAACTCCCGAGCCATGCTGAACCGAATATCACTCCTGAGGCCCTCAATGAATCTACGAACATGCTCTATAACTGTAGCAACCAAAGCAGGTGCATGCCTGGCCAAATCACTGAATCTGACGGCATACTCTGATACTGACATAGTGCCCTGGCGCAACCGCTCAAACTCTGCACGCCATGCATCTTGGAGGGATTGAGATATAAACTCGCTCAAGAACTTCTCTGAAAACTGACCCCATATAAGTGAAGCTGACTCGGCCGGGCTACCCATCTCATATGCCCGCCACCACTGATAAGCTGCTCCCTTGAGTTGGAATGTAATGAAAGCAACCCCGCTCGTCTCCAGAATACCCATAGTACAAGGAATGCGGTGACACTCCTCTAAGGAAACCCTGGGCATCATCTGTCCCCAATCCATTGAAGGTAGGAGGGTGGTACTTCTTGTACCTCCCGAGTCTAAGTTGTTCCTCCTCAGATGCTGCTGACCCAACCATGGGCGGAACTGGGACCCCAGGCTACACTGTCATGACACCTCGAAACTGACTAACATGATCTCGCTGCTATGGAATGTGAGCTACGAGAGTATGAACTCCTCCCCCGCTCTGTGAAGTAGCTAGTGCACCCGGAACTGTGCCAAGGTATTCTGAAGTCCGGGTGTAACAATAGGCATCTTCGGTGCCTGCCCCCCAACTGGAACTGCTGGCAGCTCCTCAACGGCTTCTCTAGCAGATGCTCTAGCTACGACACGTGTCCCTCATCGCCCTCTGCTTCTACCTATGCCCCTGGCGACGTCTGCTCCGGGGGTAACATCCTCAGGATCTGCAGCTCGCGTCCTCACCATTTGTGAGAGAATGGAATGATAAAGTTCAAACTTCAAGATCAATGAACTCGCACGATAAGAATGAAGGAAGTGAAGTTATCATAATAGTTCTGTAGCCTCCCGAAGATAAGTACAGACGTCTCTGTACCGATCCGCAAGACTCTACTAAACTCGCTTATGACTCGCAACACCTATGAACCTAGAGCTCTGATACCAACTGTCACGACCCAAATTTCCCTCCGTTGGGTATCGTGATGGCACCTAGTCTTAAGGACTAGGTAAGCCTAATATTCACCGAATAACAACAATAATAATAAAATCTAATATTTTTCTAAAATAAATAATTCTTTATACATTGCGTATTCCCAAAACCCGGTAGTACAAGTTATAAGCATTATAGAGTTTACTACAACTTCTAATTACAATCGTTTGGAAGTAAGCAAAAACAATGTAAGTGGAAAATAACAAGGTGACTCCGAAGCCTGCGAGTGCAACGACAGGTTTACCTTGAATCTCCTCAGCAAGAGTCTGCACAGCTACTAACGATCAATACCTGGATCTGCACAAAAATGTGCAAAAGAGTAGTATGAGCACACCACAACGGTGCCCAGAAAGTATGAAGACTAACCTCGGTGAAGTAGTGACGAGGACTAGTCAAGACAACCACTAGTCTAATAAACTGAAGTATCAATATAGGAATAAAGGGAAAAAACGATATACAAATAAAGGCTACGCAATATAGCTAACAATAAAATGAATTGGATAAAGAATGAAAAATAATAAGTATCAGCAGAAACCATGAAACAACACAAATTCTAGTCAAGTTAGTCTCTTGAATCAGTCCATTTGACCTTATATTGAAGGAGATATGTTGGTTTCAATATTTGAAAATAGTGCAGATTTTTAAATACGAAGTCAGTGGCAATTTCGTAACTATTCTGAAAAATTTGGCAACCTAATTCTTAGTAAAATGACCATAAACTCCTCATACGATGTCCCAATTTGATACTTCTTTTTTCTATACCTCCGTAATTTTTATACGGATCTAATGCTTCAATAAAAGCAAAAATTAGAGCTAATTTTCATAATGTATTACCATTTATGCTTGAAGAAACAACATCGAAACATAAAAAAACGAGCGCAACACAATCCAAACTTATCCGAAACTCACCCTAGCCCCTCGAGACCACGTCCAAACATACCAATAAGTCTCATAACATAATAAGGACTTACTCGAGCCCTCAAAATACCGAACGAAGTGCAGATACTCAAAACGACCTGTCGGGTCGTCACAAAAAAATAATTTCGGATAGTTGAGTGACAATTTTAGTAATGGAGTCTTATATAGTACTTTGGATGCAACTTCAATCTAAATTCGAAGAGCTCTTGAAAGTGAGAATTTCCTTTTATGTATCACCTACTCTAAATTTTGCATCACAAATTTCCTTATTTTTTAATAAGATTATATAGTAATCGTAGATTTTTAATGATAGATTCTTTATGTTCTCTTTCTTTTTGTATTCACCTTTTAGATTTTAATTTACGAGGTAGTAGTCTAATATTTCTTGTTCTTTTTACTGATTGGATGATTAATATTGAGTTCTCTTTCAAATATTTCTTTAATTTGAAGTGGGAGCTTGGCTGTTTCGTTTACACTTCTTCCTATACTTCCGGGTTAGTTTGCTAATTCTTCTTCCTTTTTATGCAGTTCTTGTTAATTGGTTAATTGGTCGTTTTGAGCATTTGCCGCGCTCAATATTTTACGGGCATGAATAGCTCCGTATAATGTATTATGACTTGTGTAAATCGTCGATTTTGGTTTTCAGGTTGTACGGAATCAACTTGGAAGCTTTAAGTTGGAAGAGTTGACAAAGTTGGACTTTTTAGTATTTGACCTCGGATTGGAGTTTTGATGGTTCCGTTAGGTCCGGATTATAATTTTGGAGTGGGGCGTATGCCCGGATGTGTAATTGGATATTTCTGGAAAGATTCGGCACTAATTGGCAAATATTTGAATTTGAAGGTTTGGAAAAGTTCATTAAGTTTGACTCGAGGTCTGATTCATCATTTCGATATTTTTATGCGTGATTTGAGATCTCGAGTAGGTCAGTATTATTTATGGAACTTGTTGGTATGTTTGGATCGGATCCTGTGATGACCCTAAAGGTCATCCCGTATATTCTAGCAAATTCTGTGTTTCGAGGTTGTGAATAACCTCCTTCTATCTCACCTCTATTTGAGTGTGCAGCCCGATCATGTAGCTGGGAAGCCATTATGTGAAAAACTGATAAAAATGATTATTTTGTATTAGAAATTTGAATAAAGTTTGCTTCGGTCAACGTTTTTGGTAAACAGTCCCGGACCCGTGATTTGACGGTCCCGGAGGGTCCGTAGAAAAATATGGGACTTGGGAGTACGCCCGGAATCGAATTCAGAGGTCCCAAGTCCGAGAAATAAATTTTTAAAAGAAATTGTTTTCTGAATATAAAAGAGGTTTTCGAAAATAAAATTATATGTGAAACCGGGGGTATCGGGACCGTATTATGGTTCCGGAGCCCTGTACAGGTTCGACATAATATTTGTGCCATATCTGTGAAGTTTGGTAAGAAACGGACTTCATTAGATATGATTAGGACCGTAAATGCAAAATTTGATGTTTAAAGAAGTTTTGAGGAATTTCATTGATTTTTGGTTTAATTCATCGTTTTAGTGTTGTTTTATGTGGTTTTAAACCTCGAGCGAGTCCGTGTTAGGTTATATGAGTTGTTTGTTGATTAGACGGGGTCCCGGGGGCCTCAGGTGTGTTTGGAATGGGCTACGGGTCCTTTTCTTTCATTTTTGAACTGCTGTTTCTTGTGTCTGTTGCCCTCTTTCGCGATCGCGTAGCCCAAGCCGCGATCGCGTAGTGTTCTGTTTTCCCCGCCTATTTTTCCTTCATCGCGATCATAGTGATTCTTTCGCGATCGCGATGTGTCCCTACTGGTCGCCCAAACTTTGTTCTTCGCGTTCGCATTCTTCAGTACGGGATCGTATAGATTTCTATTCTCCTCCTCCGCGTTCGCGAACTCCTTGTCGCGTTCACGATGAACAATCTGGGCATCTTTTCACTTTCTTCTTCGCGATCGCGATTCATTTAACGTCTGGGAAGAATATAAGTTTTCCAAAATCGGGGTTTCACCATTTTTAACATATTTTGACTTCTAGAACTTGGTTTTGGGCGATTCCTTGAGAGTTTTTCACACAAATCGAATGGGTAAGTGTTCTTCCATTAGAATTAATTATATTTCATGAATTAGTTCTTATTTTTATCATTTAATTTGTGTTTTGGGTTGAGGGAATTGTGGGTTTTGAAAGAAAACTTCTAAAATGTAAAATCATGATTTGAAAGACCAAATGTTATCGGAATTGGAAAAATTTAGTATGGGTGAACTCGTATCGGAATGGGTAATCGGAATTTGTAAAATTTGTCGGGTTCTGGGGTGTGGGATCGGGGGTCGACTTTTGGGTCGATATTTATGATTTTGTAAAGATTGAAACTTTATTATTCAGAATCATTCCTTATACTGTGTATTTTGAAGTTTTTTTAGTTGATTGTAAGCCGTCCGGAGGTCTTTCCGCCCGAGAAGTCTATTTTTGAGTACCGGGTTGTCGTCTTTGAGGTAATTATATTTCCTAACCTTGTGTGGGGGAACTACCCCTTAGGATTGAGTCTTCCTTGTTGATTGTAGTCCAATTATGCGAGGTGACGAGTATGTACTCGTACTTATTTGCAATTAGATTGCACTTTTAAGATTCGTAGATTCTTATATTACCTGTCTATGATTTGTAATTGTTGTCACACCTCCTTTTCCACCTCCCGGATTAATGAAGGGTAATAAGGGAGTTTTTTCAATTAAAGTGATATTGTGCGGTTTTGGGACTTATTATTATATCAGAGTCGCCACCCGGATTTTTGACGATGCTCCGGGACACCGTTTTGTTTTAAAATCCTAAACCGAGGAAAGTTTGACTCTGTTTTGATTTTCCTGCGACCAGAAATCCGAGTAAGAAATTCTGTTAACCCGGGAGAAGGCGTTAGGCACTCCCGAATTCCGTGGTTCTAGCACGGTCGCTTAACTATTAATATTTGGCCTAATTGTCTAATTATTTACATATTTTAAACCTATTGTGAATTTTAGCCTTTTCACTTTTAGCCGCTTTTGATATTTATGGATTATTCTGAAACAAGTCAAGATGGCGTGCACTTGCCGTTTTTGGACATATCGCAATTACGCCACATGAAATGCACCCGTAATTACAACATGTGATTTTTATTAGTTGTTTGGAGTTTGAGATTCGGGGGCATAAGTTGCCACTCCCGAGTGTAGTTTAGGGTAATTTTGAGGTAATGATCGATTTTCATCTAATTTCAAATCAAAGGTATTCATTCTACCTAAATATTGCCTAAAATAATGTTCACTAGTCTAAAAGACAACATGTTTCGGGCTATGGCCACGTTTTAGCCCATTAATTGTTTAACCCTCTTGGCCAATCCTATTTATGACTAATTGTGAAAGAAGGGAAGCTATATAATTTAATTAGAAGTATGCTAAAAATGACAGATTTTCAAAAAAATCCTAAAGAAAACAGAATCACGGATTTACAAATCTTAAATATCCATCACGTATATAAAAAAAACAAATAAGCACACTCAGCTACATTAGAACATTTAACTAAACGATTTTACTCAATTTCATATGCATGCGATCCAGTTCATAACTCATGCATATTTAGGGGATTCGTATATCTACTGTTACAGGTTCATCTAAATAAACATCTACTAAATTTGACAGAAATAGCGGATCTTAATTTTATACCTTTCAAAATTTATCAAAGACAAAGCAATTAGTTTTCTTTTTTTTTAGGTAAATCAATATGAATTTAAGAGAACATGTTTTTCCTTTTTGGTGTTCAGAAAATTTAACAAGGTACGAGGTGAATTAAAAAATAATCTAGTAAGTTCCAATTATATTGAAACAACCGAGTTTTAAAATAACTGCTTCTGAAAACCAGATAAAAACGTTTATGAAAGGTTCCGTGAGGACTGATTCGAACACTATGTCTTCTTTTGATTAAACACCTATTTCGATTTTTGAGGTATTTTTGAAACAGATTCAAATTTTCAGGGAAAATCACCTCATGATTTAGTTTGAACATTATAAACTAAAGGGCTAAAAAAATTGAATATACAGTCCAGTTTAAATTACATTACAATGATGCTGAAAAATAGATATAAGGGAATTATAGCTTGACTGTTGCTATACATTTTTCGGAAGAAAAGAAAACTAAGTGAAAATTTCAACTGATTTACTGACTCGAACTCCTTAAAGGCCATACATTTGAGTCTTCCTTTGTAATCTGTAGAACACCTCAATTAATTAGGTGTTATGCATCCATCAGAAACAAACTGACTATGAAGGGGTCGATTCTAATCCTGATAACGCTTATGCTTAATTATACCAAATGGCATAATTATTTATGCACTCTCTTGGCGTGAATATGACCATAAAAGATCAAATTCAACTCTAGAATGTCATTTTTCATACCTTGGACCATCATTCCATACTTATTCCTTGACTTGATCATTTAGGCATTTTATGAGAATAAATCTGATCATATTGAGGGATTAAGATTCTTTTCTCTAAGGGGCCTTTTAGTTACCCACTTCATATCCGTAAAGGGTGGTTTCTAGCACCCTATGCTACTGTTTATGCACTACCAAGGGTTGAATTTGACTATTAAAAAGTTAGATTCATCTATCCTAGTGCTAATACTAACATAATTCTAAACTATGTAAAAACTTTGATTATTTAGGCATTTTAGAGGATGAATCTAACCATTCAAAGGTTTAGATTCCTCACCTTAATGCCCTTTTTAACTACATACTTTATACCCTTTTAAAGGGTAAACTTCAGCGAACCATACTAATGTTTGTGCACTCATCATGGGGTGAGTTTGATTATTAAGGGATCAAACTCATCTACCCTAGTGCAAGTTACCCTAATATGCTAAACAAATATAAAATTAACATCTAACTACCAAATGCTAAATGTATTGACTGAAACTTAACGAATAATCAAACTGATTCCAGGAGTTGCATACATTCAAATAATAATAACCTTACTTCAGTTTTTATATCAAGAATGGAGGAGAAGAGGATTCAGATTCATACAATCTTAAAGTAAACACAACATGAGTCAACAATTTCAGCATAAAGTTCTGGATTCAATAACTCTGTCTAAAGTTCATTGTTACATACCTTAAAGAGAGAATTAACGAAATCCTGACCAAATAAAGGTCAGGTAATCAGCAAAGTAGCAAAAAGAAGGAAATTCCAGCAACAATGAAAGCAGGAGCAACCAGAAAACCAGCAAACCAGGAAGAGTAAACAACCCAATACTTGAGTACTCAAAACAAATATTTCAAAACCAGAAATAGAAAAGAGCAAGAACCAAGTTGAGAAGAACCAAAAGCTTGATGAACTCCCAAAAGAAAATCAAACCTTTTCAACCATATTCTTTTTTTTTTGGAAATTTTGTTTATGAATGAAAAAATATTTTGATTCTTTCTGTATTTTCAGAATGTATTAGCAGCTAAGAGAGGTTGAAAGAATGTTTTTCAGAGAGTCCAAAAAATTCTCCTAGTCTAAAGGGAGGGGGGTCTATTTATATGAGACTTGGGAATGGGATATAATTTGGTATATTCTTAATTCATTAGGCTGAAGAGGGTACATGTACAGCTGTCCACCCTATCCTTTTGGGACAACTGCACCTTTCCAGAACATTCCAGCCTTAGAAAAGACCCTTCTACCCTTAAAAGTCTGATTTCCTAATCTACATTACCTATTGTACCCCTTGGAGTCCCCGAATTCACCATTGGGTAATCATGGTTACTTACTTGGGTTATCATTTAACTATAGTTAACTAACACTAGTTAGGTCCCATAGGTGACTACTAGTTATTTTTTAACCAAGCTTAGGTCAACTAGTTAAGTTAATTGATTAAAGCTCCTATTAGTCAAACTAGGTTTAGCTTGCTACTTAAGGTAAATTGATCAATTCAATTCCTAAATTAACTGATTTAGTTTGGTGAATTTTACTTAATTACCTAAAATCAAAAACTTAATTAACTAATAATCCTAGGTCAACTAATTTGTTTTAGTTACTCTTAAACTAATTATTTTAGACAGATTTTAAGATTTAGTTAATTACTTAAGAGACTTTTAGACTTAGGTTAGTTAACTTAGGTCTTTAGGCTTAGGATAATTAAAGGAAGTTGGTTAAGTTAACTAGTTCATTTTGTTTGAAGGAGTCGACTAAGTTAAATCAATTCTTGGGTTTTAGGTGAGTCTTATGCTATGTTAACTATTAGTCAATAAACAACTTCATTCTAATCTAATTAACTAATAGCTAAACCTTCATTGTTTTATCAAAGGTTAATTGATTTTAGATTAATTAATTACTTTAGGTTAGTTAAATTAATTTCTTAGACTTAGTTAATCTCCTTGTATTAAGGCCTGCTTTAGCTTCTACGTGGGTCTAGGTAAGGCTTAGTTTGTTTAGGTTAATTAAATATTCCAGTCTAAACTAAGAGTCAAAATTAGGGTATCCCATAATTAATTGGAAGTTAACACCTAGTTGTGACTACTAACATAGGCAACAAAATCAAGGGCTAAATCAAATGACGACCTCAGGCAATACGTGATCAAACATCTGACTAAAATGCAGCAAAGGTTGTTGCATTTTCACAGGAAGATGCAATATCAGCATTTTAGCATATGAATTCAAGGATGTAACAACTAGTTCATTCATGCTCGTTTCTTGAAAAAAAATTCATAAACAACAGATGCCTGAAAATCAGTAAAGAAAATAAACTGAGACCTAATACTAATCTTGGTTACACAATAGTTAAATCACACGAAAATAGTGATAAAGAATCCAAAGCTAGATATATTTGGGTCTTTAAACTAAGAATAGGAATAAACAAGAACAAGTCGAAAGAGATGATGAACAAAAAATCTCACAGTGATACAAAAACAGTGATTAAACCAACGTATTCATGCAAGAAATAGATAGGAAGGAGGGGGAATACCCGTTTAAAGGGATTTGGCCGGAAAAATAAAGTCGTTGGGCTTGGCCAGATCTGGGCGGGGTTTGGAAATGATCCAAACCCACATGAATCAATAGATCTCATCAAGAGCTATTGACTCATGTAGCTTTGAGCCATTAGTTGTTCTTGAATCGGCCGGACATGGGGTTTTAGGGTTTCAGATTTCTTAGATCTAAAATCGGATGATTTTGGTGGAATCAATGACGGGAGGTGACTGAGGAGAGGGAGGAGAGTGTCTGGTGAAGATTTGGTCCGGATTGAGTGAAGCTCCGCCGCCGGAGGCGATTTCAGGCAGGCAAAGGGCGGCGGCTAGGGTTTGGTGTTTAGAGNAAAGACCTTGCCCGGGCTGCCCAGACCCAGTACCCAAAACGACCCCGTTTAGGACTTAGCAAATCCTAGCCGTTGATCTTCTGAGATCTAACGGCTGGGATTTGCTAAGTCCTAAACGGGGTCGTTTTGGGTACTGGGTCTGGGCAGCCCGGGCAAGGTCTTTGGGCTGGCTCATTTGTGGTGTAGTGACACTTATTTTGGGCCTGGGAAAATTAGCCCAGGTCCTATTTTGATATATTAGGATTGATTAGGCCTAAATAAATATTAATTAACAATAACCTAATCAAATTCAAAAGAAAACATGTAATAATTAATTCTAACCTTAATTTCATCTAATAATGGCTTAACTAAGAATAAAACAATTAACTTTATACTCCTAATTAAATCCATGATTTATTGACTAAAACTGATTAATTTTAGTAATTAGTTATCAAAACTACATTACATCAAATAACCATCATTCGTTTGTTATTTAATCCAATTAATTATAAATAATAAATTCATAATTCTTTGATAATAGTGGTGCAATTTTAATAATTTTAAAAGATGAATTATAAATATGCAAATGCAAGCAATTCACAATTAATAGCCAAAATTCAACCAAATCCATAAGATTAATTTACTTATCTAATTTTGTCGGAGTATTTAGTAGGTGAAAAATAACATGCTCACAATTGTTACACTTGAATCCTTGGTTGTTAATTTCATCCCTTCCTGTTTAAATTAGAATTACTTATTTTTGGATTCCTTCGTTGGCTATTTGACTTTACTTGACTTAACTGAATATTCCACTTCTCTTATCATCATGCTATATTTCCTTCCTAGCTTACCTAATTGACTATAATTATTGTCATCTAGCCTTATAGTTGACTAGCCGTAGTTGGAACATCTATTCATTGGAGTCAAGCATGCCCGTGAGTCTTAAATTGTGATTTATATGACTATTCCCTTAAGTGCTACTTAGGTCTAATTGTTAGACATTTATGTTATTGGTATTTCCTTGGTGTTGGCTATTACTGGTCCTTTGTTGAAGTTGAGTTTATTCCGTGAAGTTAACTGTTTAGGTGAAGATTGGTTATAGCTGTTTCACTTGTCGGGATTGTGTGGTTTCTCTTATTATTCTGTTGTTGATGATGTTGTTTTCATTGTTGACTCCCTTTCCGGAATGGTATGATTTCTATTGTTGTTTATACTGTTGATGATACTGTTGCGTCATTGACTCCCTTGCCGGGATGTTGTGATTTATGGTTCTTATTGTTGATTTCCCTTGTTGAATTGTTGTTTATGTTATTTTAGCACGAGGGGACATTCTGTGCCGTGTTTATGTTATTTATAACGAGGGGACATTCCGTGCCGTGTTTATGTTATTTAGCACGAGGGGACATCCGTGCCATTTTTATGTTATTTAGAACGAGGGGACATTCTGTGCCATGTTATGTTATGTTAGCACGAGGGGACATTCCTTGCCGTGTTTATGTTATTTAGCACGAGGGGACATTCTGTGCCGTGTGTATGTTATTTTAGCACGAGGGGACATTCCATGCCGTATTTAAACATTATTATTTTCGTTGTTCCTGTTTTCTATTTATTGCATTTATGGGAAAGATTTGATAGTCCTCCTGTACTGCATGGCAATTTCTGAGTTACGGACTGAGTTCCGGTGGATAAATCTTGAGGAGATTTTGATCAAGGGATTTTATTGAAAAGTATTATTGAAGAAGCAATGGTTTTGAAATGATTATATTTGAATGACTTTTACATCGAAGGTATATTTGAAAAGTACTAGTCTTACCTAAAATGATATTTGGAAGTCATTTATTGGGAAAGCATCTTTGGGAAGTTTTGTATTTTGAAAGAAACTATGTCTTACGTAATTCTCTATATTAAATATACTTATATCTACTTTTGGATAAAGTATGTTTTCAAAGGAAACTCTTCCATACTAAAATGATTTTATTTGCAAAACTTTTTCATATGAACTGTTGTTCAAAGATAGCCATCAGTTTATGGATTTTAATGGCTAAGGCCCGATGTGAACAAACCGACATAGAGTTGAGTCATTGGTGTTCTTTATTGTATTGTGTTTCCTCTCGACATGGCTTGTTTGTTGTCCATCTTTCTATGTATTTTTGTGCTGTTTCGTGATTGATTAATGTAATTTCTTTCCGCTTTATATTGTCATTATTGTAAATTATTCTGTGAAGTCTTGGATAGATGTAACATTCAGTATGTTTCTATATTCATGTTATTTATTTTGTAGACCAGTGGTGTCTTGACTAGTACTCGTCACTACTCCACCGAGGTTAGTCCTGATACTTACTGGGCACCGCTGTGGTATGATCATGCTACTCTTCTGTGCATTTTTGTTGCACAGATCCAGATATTGATTGGTAGTAACTGCGCGGATGATTGATGATGAGACTCAAGGTAACCTGTTGCCGCGTTCACACGCTTTGGAATCACCTTCTTTGTACTATTATTCATACACTGATGTATTTATTTCCAAACAGTTGTATTTAGAAGTCGCACGAGATTCGTAGAGCTTATGACTTGTACTACCGGTTTTGGGAAAGTTTGTACATTCTGTTGAGATTTATATCAAGACTGCTAGCCTTCTTTTATTGTTGTTGTTATTCAGTAACTGTTAGGCTTACTTAGTCCCTAAGACTAGGTGCCATCACGATACCCAAGAGAGGGAAATTTGGGTCGTGACAAGTTGGTATCAGAGCTCTAGGTTCAAAGGTGCTACGAGTCATAAGTGAGTTTAGTAGAGTCTTGCGGATCAGTACAGAGACGTCTGTACTTATCTTTGAGAGGCTACGGAAGTATTAGGATAATTTCACTTCCTTCATTCCTATTGAGCTAGTTTATTGATCTTGAAGAAATTATCGTTCCATTCTCTCACCGAAAGGTGAGGACCCGAACGATGGTTCCTGATGATGTTAGCCCGAAGCAAGTGTCGCAAGGGTCAGAGACAGAGGTCAACAAGGAGCGCGTGCCGCAATTAAGATGCCTACCAGAGCAGCCGTTGAGGAGTCGCCAGTAGTTCTAGTTGGGGAACAGGTACTGGGGGTGCCTGTTGCTACCCAGGACTTCAGGAGACCTGAGCACAGTTTTGAGTATAAGTGGTACATTGACTCAGGCAGGGTTGATTCTAGTGCACCAGATGCTTCATAAATTAGGGCAGGAGTTCAGACTCCCGCCGTCTACACTCTAGAGTAGCGAGATGATATTGGTCAGGTTCCAGTTGTTATGACAGCACAACATCTGGTTTCAGTTTCGCCGTGGTCAAGGTAGCAGCATCGGAGGGAGAATACCTTGGAATTAAGGGGTACTGGAAGTACCACCCTTCTATCTTTCAGTGGATTGGCGGCAGATAATGCCCAGGGTTTCCTGGAGGAGTGTCATTATATTCTTCGTACTTCAAGTATTGTGGAGACGAGCGGGATTGCTTTTGTCACATCTCAGGTCCAGAGTAGAGGGTTGATCAGTAGAGACATCATACGAGATGGGGTCACCTGGCCGAGTTAGCTTCACTAGCATGGATTCAGCTCTCGGAGATGCTTTGAGGGAGGTTACACCTCAGTTCCTTCGAGATGTACGGCGCGCGGAGTTTGAGCAGTTGCATTAGGGCGCTATGTCACTATGGGAGCATGCCGTTAGATTCAGTGAGTGGGCTAGACATGCACTCTTGCTTGATTGCTTCAGCTGGGTGATGAGTCCGTAGAGTCATTTGGGAGATTCAGGCATGATATTCGGTTTAGCGAGACTCGAGAGTTAGAGCAGGATGCCTCATTTCAGCAGGTAGTAGGGATCGCTCGCCGGTTAGAGCGCATGTGGGATCGAGAACGAGAGGGCGAGATCAGGGAGAGAGTTCAGGGAGGCAATGCGGCCTAGTAGATCGGAGGAATCTACTGGTCCATATTATGGAGGCAAGGCACGATACGACAGAAGTTTGGTGGGTCAACCAGTTCAGTTTGCATTACCATCTTCGCATGGGATTTCAGGTAATCATGGGTCTCAGAGGATTCGTATTGTATGTTTTTCCACAGCCATGTCGGCAGCGAGATTGTTTTCAGTGTGGAGATGTTAGCTACAGGGTGAGAGATTGTTCCAGGATTCCGGTAGGTGTGTGGTAGTAGGGTATTCAGGTGAGTAGGGGGCACCTAAGAGGGGGAGGCCCGACCCATTGATATGTTGCATATGGTAGGCCGGAGGCCGATGTGCCAGATATTATCACAGGTATGTTTTGATATGTTACAGAGGGGCACCAATTGTACTTCATTATGGTTCTGCTGGTCGAGACGAGTTCCCTTACTTGTTATTTTATTTATGAGTGAGTTCCATGTTTTGCACTCCATTTTGTATTTGCTCCTGTTGGGAGATTCTATGATGTAGTAGCCCGTGTCTATCGTTGTTTGTTTCATTCTTGATAGTGGTGAGACTAGAAGTGAGTCCTTGTTGTTCTTCGTGGTAAGTTTTATGTGATTTTGCTGAGTATTTTGTTTACGAGTTATGATTTGATATTCCATCGAGATGTGAGATCTACTAGCGTTATGAGTTTATTAGCTGAGATGAATTAGTGGAGAAATTTCAATTGGTATGATATATTTTCGGTATGTGATTCAGAGTTGAGTGAGAGGTCCTCGTGATATTTGGGATTCGATATGTTTAGACCTGGCTGAGTACCGCGCTGGAAATTTTTATAAGGATGGAATTCTTGTGGTTTGTTCATATGCTTTGATTCTTCCTTGTTATATTGCTTTTGGCAAGTCAGTATTGATAGAGAGTTGTGCCTATGGGCTTGTTTGATAGTGCCTTTATATGTTTATATTTTCATATTCAGTCATTTCGTTATGTGTTTCTTTAGTTTAGTTTGCGGGATGTGTGCCCAGTGGTGTTAGTTGTGGCTGGTGACTCGGGTGTTTAATAATGAAGTCTTTGTGTTCATTGCATCATTATCAGTGTTATAGGGTTTGGAAACAGAGTTCTTTCAGATGTGGGGCTAATTGCCAATGTCGAGTTGATTTCGGGAAGCTCTTGTGATCAAAAGTGTTATATGAGCCTATATGTGATGTACCATGTTGTATGGTCGTGCCTTGTGGGTGTAGTCAAGAGTTGATATAGCTGATTGAGGCTAATGCCGGATATGGATTTAGAATCGGGTCTTTAGTAAATGAGTAGATGGTGAGAAGTAGAGGTATGAGGCTTATGAGTGGTGATGTGAAGGCTATATTGCAGTTGTGATTGTTTTATCAGGCTTTCGTGGGTTGGGTGATGTGGGATCACCCGCGGGTATGAGTTAGAAGTGTATAATCAGTGATTGGGTGAGTTCAAGGTGAATGCTGGCACGTTCGAGGATGAACGTTTGTTTAAGAGGAGGAGGATGTGATGACCCTAAAGGTCATCCCGTATATTCTAGCAAATTCTGTATTCCGAGGTTGTGAAAAACCTCCTTCTATCTCACCTCGATTTGCGTGTGCAGCCCGGGCATGTAACTGGGAAGCCATTGATGTGTAGCTAGAATTCATGGTTTAAAGAATTATGTGCCTTACATTTTATGTGCGTTAATGATAAAAATACACGTCGTATGTGCATAATGGAGTCTATTTCATGTGTAGGTGAATTGGAGATGGAAATCGAGCTAAATGGAGGCATAAACGTCAAAAATACGCTCAAGAGTCAAAAAGGAGTGAACCGGGCTATAGCCGGGCGTTTGAGCCATAAAGTTTGGTCATACCAGACTATAGCTGGGCGTTTGGGCTATAAAGCCTGGTAGGACCAGGCGTTTGGGGGGCGTTAGAGCCCTAACGCCAGGCCTAGCCAGGCTTTATCCGGGCGTTTGGGCCATAAAGCCTAGTCCCTGGTCCGATCCAATCCGAGTTTTGAAGGTTTTAAGTATTTCCCGATTTGAATAGAAGTCTCCTATACGTTTAGGGTTTGTCCTAAAACATATAAATAGACCCAAAAACACAACTTTGAGGAGGATGTAACATATTTTGAAGGGGATTTGATGTGGAGGAACACACACCACGCTTGAAGGAGGCTTCTACCTAGTTTTTCTTC